>SHCU01000002.1:1893014-1926732 GCA_004307685.1 Ceratina australensis
AAAAAAGTAATGGAATGACAATTACGGGCGAGATCTCCACTCCTTCCTCTTGCACGTGCAGCCCGCCGACCTCAATGTACCCCGGCGTCATATCCCTGATCCCGTTCATCGATATATGCGAGTTGACGAGGATCATTGAGAATTTCTTCTCGAGTTCCCTTACGTCCGGCGCGTCTGGGCTGACGTACTTTCGAAGCATATCTGTTTGCACGCTCGAAGCACTATTAAACTGATATTGACTCCATACGGCGCTTACGAAGTTGTATGTCCTCTGAAAGAAGTTCATGCCGTTCGGATAAGAGAGCAATGTGTTCGGCTGGTATGCGTAATTTGGAGGATTCGCGATGTAGTCCTGGTGCCAAGGGTAGAGCATGGTCGAAGCAGCACCAATTAGTGGTACTTTCAGGATTTCACTTAATATGGCGTAACAGTGGGCACCGAAGACCTGAAAAATAATTTGAGAAATTGATCAGAGAGGAAAAATTCTATTTCTAACCATCCTTAGACCGTTTCCATTCAATTTGCTAAATAAAAATCGGGGAACAGTCGGTAAAATTTATGAAATCCTGGTAACTATTTCTCCAATGATGTTATCGACACAAGCGTTCTGTTTTTACTTTTTCTTATCGCTTCGTTTGTGCATGTATTATTTAAATAACTGAATGTCGATGTTTTTATCGAGTTTGCAAAGTAGGGAGGGAGAGAAAACAGGTAAGGAAGCAGTGGCAATTTCAATGAAAAAGCAAGACAATGGTTAAACAAAAAAATAAAGATAAAGAGTGAAGAGAGGGGAGACTTATAAAGGCAAACGCGATAGAAAGGGGAAGGAAACAGATAATGACAGGAAAATAGTGGAGGTGACGGGTAAAATAGGAACAAGGTAAAAATACAGTATTGCGTGCAAGATAAGATTGTCCAAGAGCTGCGAAGTAGATTTAAGATTTTAATACGTATACATCAAGTTTGGAACAATATACTGATTTGACACGTTAGTCGTTTCTTGTAATGCGGTCATGTCATTTAATTAGTGGATTTGAAAGGGTAAATTATTCAAATATTCAAAACACTTATCAGTTAAGTAGATGTCTTGCTCGTGCTACCAATTATAATTTCAACAGGAAAAGGATGAAGGCCAATGAAATGGTGTTAGCAAATTTCTCATAAAATAATTTTTATTCTTTAGTACCGAACGCATTTGTACGAATTATTCTTCTTTGAATTTTAAATCGTTAGGTAATTTGTGTGCAGGTTTAGGATTATCAATTATCTCTTCGGTTCTGTTCTATTAAACTGAGATTTTATCTAATTTTATTAATCATTTTGTTATTAGAAGATTACAGTATTATGAATGATCGAATTTTTGCTTAACTCAGAATTTCCATTGACTGCAAAATTACGTATCAAAAAGGAAAGAAAAAGCCTTGTGACGTGAACGGAAAATGGAGCATCCACTATGTATAATTCTAATTCTCAATAGATTTATAACTAACAAAGCTTCTAATTATATATTCGTTCTGGTGATAAAAGTTGATTCGGTCAGCAAACATTTTCGCATGACGGGGCAACCAATGCCCCGAAGGTGTCGAAGATAATAAACCTTAGCCACGTAAATTTAACGTCCCGAGTACTATACCGGCAGGTAATGAAATGGCCGAAGAGGGTGTGGACGGAGTATATTGCTTTTGGAAACAGAGTTGAACGAAGAAAGGGCGGACTGGTTAACTGGGGTCATTTCGATATCGGGATTTGATAACGTAATAACAAAATCCGCGGTCGAATCCGATTCCCAACGTTTAAATTCGCTCGCGTTTTACACGTCGCTTAAGTGTAAACGAGCAACACACCAGATACATTTACTGACCCACCTTAATGCATTGCCAGAAATTTTCGATAATTTAAATAAACGCGGTAACAATTAAAAAAAAAACAGGAAGGAAAATACGTGGGATTTTCACAAACACTCTAATCTAGTAATTTTAGATGAAGTGTTTTGTTCATTTTAATAATTCGTGTAAAATGTAAAAATTATTAGTTGCGTTGGTCGTTGCCAAAAGTATTAACGAAGGATTACTACAAATAGTTCTCATGTATGTATGTATCTCATCTCGATATGCATCGACCAGTTGTCGATGCAAGGTGGATTACTTGATTTAGGTGCAAAAACGCCCAATTTTTAATTGGCAATAACTAATTAATGATGGCCAACGCAATTTTGCCACTCTTCATTTTTGTCTTACTTTGGCCTATAGAATACGCTCCTAAAATATCTCCCACCTGTAGGTTTACACCCTGCATATACCAACGAAATAAGGTATCAATAGGAATCATGATGAAATGGAACAAATAACAAATAGATGCATTAAGTTTGCAATATTTGGTCAATAACGTCAAGATTATATTTGGATACCATATATGCTTAAAATCTCGATGGAAGTTTCTATTAATAAACAACTCTGACTTATGTAACATCAGAATGATATTATTAGTTACAAAACCCGGAGTATCACGGATTATGTTTTCGACACATGTTATGAAACGATCAAACGTGAATTGACACAAAACTTGTATCATCAAATTATTTGCAATTCACGTACAAATTCAACGTTTAGATCATCATTAATAACATGTAGTTTAATCTATTCATTTAGTGGGAACGCCCTTAGTTTCCATGCAGATTGTGTGCAGTAACAAATTTCTTTCACCTTCTTTTTCTTACTAATACGCATATAACTGAATTGTTAGGCCTTATCTACGCACTGTATGTCCCAAATCTTTATTCCGTTTTAAAAATTGTTTTTTTCTCACCCCAATCCATTTCTTAAAAGTTAATTACAATGCGAGAACGTCAATAATTAAAGCATTCTCAAAATCTTAATATCATCGTTAAGTATTTTCAGTAGAATCAGCAAGTCAAATCTCCTAATTTCCTTATTTTTCTTTATTTCTATCGTATAAAATGATAGAAGAATTATGCCATTAAGTAGAAATCGCGGCAGTCATTAGAAATTCAAATGACAACTTACCTCCATAATAATCACATCGTAAGGCGGATCTTTCGGCGGGTTGCGCATCAATTCTTGAAGCTTGGGATGCTTCAGGTTCTCGCAATAATCGTTCCCTGCCATAGTGGCCACTGCCCAACTTGGCGATCCCTTGATCATATTGTGCATCTCGTCGTAAGTCATATTGTTCATGAAGTCCCTCGCAGTCGGTAAGACAATCAAATCATTGTAATTGGGATACGATTTTTTCAACGGGAACGTGCTGATCACATCGACTTGATGACCCTTCCTCGCAAGAGCCTTCATCAGATGCTCGAACATCATGAAATGACTTTTCCCGTTGAAGGGAAACATGCCCAGGATTCGGTACCCATCGCTCATCGCGAACACCGTACACACGAATAACATCAACAATAGCTTCATCGTTGATCGTTGATGACACTTTCTTGGAGAAACGTATTCACTTTAAACGCACCAAATTCACGGTTTAAATTATAATTAATTATTCGCAGGTCACTGAAAATATCGGCACGTGAATTTCGAGCGTAATACTGATATATTAATCTCTGTGGAAAAGGTTACTATTACTGTTGCTGGAATTGCAACTACTTATTGCCAATCATTGATGCTTTCGTGACATGATTTTAATTAATGAAACCTGAGATCTCTTTTACCCTTCGAGGATAGTAACGTGTACTTACTTGAACACTTAATGTTAACTCTTGTATCTAAACTTCTTCATGAAATTCCCAATTTAATGTTAAGTTATCATTCACTTCGAGTTTAGAGAATTTATCCTCGATCTGACAAGAGAAACTAATGGTCATTCATGATTTAACGAAGAGTTATATAGGAATGATCAGAATTCCAGACGGCTTGGACTAAACGCGTTCGAACGTAGTTGGAAACATTTAAAGGGGAAGATTATGCTGACTGCGCGCCCGGGATCTCGTTGATAAATCCGACCTTCTCGATTTGACTTGTTGCACAATCGGAGGACATGCGATATTTATCAATGATAAATTGATACTTTAACTTCGACGCTATTTAGCTTTTTACATGCATCTATCCTCGTTTTTATATATCCGTTAATATCAGGCAAAGAACCCAGTTGTTCGTACTACCTGTCACTTAATATTTAATATTTTTTATCTTTTCCTTTTGAGCCATCACCTTTAAACGATCTTTATGCACCGAGGAACTTTCAGTCACTGGCCTGTCCAGTCCATCGCTATCTGCTATCGACGACACATACCAGAAAACATTACTTGCGAATTCGTTTCTATCATCCACCTATAGCACATCGCGTAGCGCACTGTACTTCCAGGTTCTTCAAATTGACGAAGACGAGAATATAATTGGACTGCGAATCGGAATAAGTCACGTGTAAACACAACAATTAATATGTATGATACACTGAAAGCTAGTTCAAATTGATAATAGATGTAGTATAATATTTTAAAAGTAGAATCGCGAGTAGATAAATTTCAGTATAATGAGCGATAAATAGAATGTGCAGATACATTTCTTACAATATCTAACGTAGGAAAGTTTTTAATTATATATTTTATCATTGATTATATTATTTTCATAGTATGTTTAAAATTAATTTTATGTTTTTTCTAATTAATTCAATGTGGAACTGAAATTCTCACTGTACGTGGTACTATTTCTATAAGTGCGATACATTTTTACATAGTTACAAGTTACATATCAATCAATCACGGTAAAATTGACATAGCCGTAAACAGATATTAAGTTACGCAATATTTAGTTTGTAGAGTGATAATGAACTTTTTAATGGTTCAGCGAAACCCATTTCGATGAGTACGTTATTACAGAAATGCTTGGTCACTGTGAGGATCGTCAATGTTTCAATTAAATAGATATTTTCTTATCTTTCGTTATCCGTCTATTACATATATCAGCATCATGTCATGCAACAAAAAATGTAATCAAATTGTTGAAATCATGACATTCTTTTATTTGCGCCGCGTTCTTGCTTACTATAGCGCCACGCGCCAATTGATATCGCTGCGTAAAGAGCCAATCAACGCCATTAAAATGATAACATGATCTTTAAATAATTTTAATTATCTCATAAAATGCACAATTCTTATTTTATATCAATATATAAAATCCGTAGTCTAATAATTAATATTCAAATAGATGAACAGAAGATAGGACAACAAATGCTCTTAATGCTCTTCTCTGCTCAATATAATGATTGTTGATAGTGTGAATAAACACCTTTAAATTTGACGTGCTTTCAAGACGAAAGAAGTTCTAATAAAGTGCTTGGTAATAAAATTTGTGAGTTAATTGTTAATTGGTTGTAGATTATTAACGATAAAAATGGCACGTATGACAAAACATCACTGTCAACGTATAACTTCCACTTTGACTTCACTGACGGTGACATTGGGGAACAACTAAACGTCGATAATGTGTATATTGTCAGTCAATAAGTTGCCCCTACCCTCTAGCTACTGTTGTAAAAAAGATGTATATGTATGCGATGAGATACGAATTGTACGTAATTCACTCTATTAACATGTTTCTCTATACGTAATTCTCTACACTTTATACAAAGCACCAATTATCCTTAACGTTCGTGGAAAGTTTAATATCTCACTGGCAGGAAAAATATATTTAATTTGCTATATTGTATCGCAGCAGCACGTTTGCGTAGAGCTCTAACGTTACGTATAACCCTGATCGAAGTACATTAAATATTATATGAGCTCTTTCACCACCCACAATCTGTACGCTGCGTACACGTGTTATCCTGACTTTCGATAGCGCATCACGCGCGTCCTATAAAAAATTCATAAATTCTGTTGAAAATGACAAAGAAAATGACATTTCTTTTTTGTCAAGTTTTCACAAAGCTTGAATGAAATCGTAAACAAATAATTCTTTTGGCGTCTGACAAGTTTTCGCCAGGCTGTCTTCTGCTTACTTTTCGCTTGCTTAAAGGAAAACATTTTGAAGTTGTAGTTCCATTGTGTTTCACACGTAAAAGGCATAAAGGGCCGCGATAAATCCTGGTGACTAGCCTCGGGAAACTTGAGCTAACTTCTCCAGAACTTGTCAAATGTTTATGTAATTTTAACGCGATTAATCTTGACTCTGTCCAATTACACCACGGCCTGAACTTCCTTTAGCTCGTTAATCGAGTTGCAATAGTAGTCTTAGTGTTAACCCGCTTCGCTTGTCAATTCTCTACCCCTAACCATGATCTTAATCGTGATGATCTTCGGAGTATCCAAATGATACTTTAAGGCCAATCCAATTATGAAATAAAATTGTAAATTTCCTTTCTCGCGATCTGCTTAATTATGGAATTAAAATGATAGAATCTTCAGGTATTAAAGAATGATTACAATTTTACCGAACGGTAAGAACAGTTGCTACTCGGTTAAAGACCGTGCAATATGAACAAAATAACCTGATTGTTTATCAGACTACCGTCAGGTTACAAATAATGTATAACAATAGTGGAACACATATGTCCACTAGTTTTGTTTAGTTTGTCCACTTAACTTCATACATTCCAGGATTCTGTTCAAGTCGTAAACTAGATAAGAGTAATGTACTAATTACACAGTGATAAAAATAAATTGGAAAAGAATATACTGCTCTTACTTTGTGGTGTACTAATTAAAAAATGTACAACTGTAATAAGTAGTATGAAATATAAACAATCAATGCTACATTTTAATTACTACGCTACAAATTATTCTTAGTAAGAACGAAATATATTATCTAGTTTAATGCTAGTCTTATTTCATTTTCTTCTCCGTCTTATCGTCACGTTTGTACTTACAGTAAGCCTTGAGCAAAAGTCTCAGGAGAGCTATTAAAACGACAGTAGCAAGAAAGAAACAGACTATTAAAAAGGCGAACACATCGAGTAGCTTCCGTTTCCAAAAGGGTAGTTTCGCTGCCGGTGATCTTAGGCTATCCGGTCCATGTCGGATCACATATTCGATCCAATACATTGCCGTGTCCGATGTACTCATTGGTCGATCCCTAAACATCTTCGAGTTTCTCTTCGCAGATTCCCTAAAAGTATTCATTCATTTTTTTTAATATCTCTCTACTCATCATTTATAATTGAACTATGTCCGATTTTATATTGTACTAATATCGAAGATCATATTTTATCTGATTGTCGATTGATGATATTTTGTCTGATTGTCGTCAGACACATTGTACTAGAATCTCTGAATCTGGAAATCGTCACCTGTATTTTGGATCCTTGAGAAGAGCGTTCAGTGCTGCGTCCACGGTCTGTTCGTTGATTTCGTCGACGTCCAGCATACGCGCCATATTTTTGTTGACCAATATTCTGATGTTCTTTATCTGGTCGGAGAACACAGGTATCCCTATCATGGGAATCCCGTAGTAGAACGCCTCCTGGGTTCCCATGAGACCGCCGTGCGTTATGAACACCCGTGTATTTTTATGTCCTGCGAGAAATACGTCCGGACGATTCTTTAATTCCGCACCGTTTGATCCGGCAAATTACACACCGGCTCTTCAAACCATCTCGCGACGACATTTCATTTAATTTCCTTTGAGACGCGCAAGCAGAGACGCTCCAAGAAATTGGAATTTTAAGTAGCATCATGCAGATATACGACGAGGAAATAAATTAAAAATTTTCCCCATAAATTGGGAATTTTATAATACGTAGGAATTTTATTTCGCTTACTCAGTACAGTAATCTGCGGTATCCAGGGTAGAACCATCACGTTGCCCGGTATACCCGGTGGCAATGCAGTAATATTAGCGCATTTCATCACAACTTTGACCGGGGCGATTTTTGCGAACGATGCATAAAACGCTAGTATGGTTTCTCTGGGTAGAGTTTCAATGGCCAATAAAGAACCTAACGAGAAGTATACTAATCCATCGTTCGCTGAGTCCAACCAGTTTTTCAGTTCCTATTAAAGGAGAAACAAAATCTCTTATAAAACTAAATTCTTCATATGGTCCATTTAGACCGACGAATATTCTTTCATCTTTTCACTTCATCGAAGAATTTTGTCATAAATTGGTTGCAATTTTTCATCAAAAATTATTTTTGCATTTATTCGTTTGGCCTAAATGTGTGAGAAAAGCTTTAATAATTATTTAATTCTTACTGGACTCGTTTTCTGGTCTTTATCGATGATATGTAAACCTCCCACTTCGACAACGGCTGGTGTGACAGGCTTCATTCCGTGATAGCTGTAATGTGAATTGACTAGGGCTAAAGAAACCGTTTTCTCTACTTCCCTGATATCGGGAGTGTCGTTTATACCAAGATACTTCTTCATTTTGTCAGTCTGATCGGACGTGTAGTAGTAAAATTTCAACATCTCCCAATGATTATTGAGGAAGTTCCACAAGCGATCGGTAAACGTTTCGATCACAGGATCGTCGGTGTAGATACCCGAGTAGGACGCGTAGCTGAATGGATTCCCCATGATATCGTCGATGAATGGCATGTGCATGAAGGATACGGCCAGCACTACCGGCACATTTAAAAGTTTACCGAATCCGATGTAGCAAGGTGATCCAAAATACTAATTCAAATAACAAATAAATGAATTTGAATACAAATTGAAATCTATTTGAATTTTGACATGACTTGCAGACTGGTAGACACATGATTTTCCGCAGAATAAAAAATGTATTAAACGTTTGTCGGGTCATTTAACTGCTACTCATGTATTCAACTTTTAATATTCGGAATTTTCTTACACGGTGCACGTGGCATTTATCACGTTTGCATATTCAAACTATTCATAAATGCGAAAAATTCTGAGCTTGCTTGTTTTAAGTTAAGAAGAGTACCAATTATCATGAGTGATAAAATTGAATCTGAATAGATAAAATACTCGAGTCAGATTATTATTAATCAAGTAGAAAATAAAATCTCTAAATATGCGTAACTTAAAAATAAAACATTCTTAGATAGCATCAAGTTGAAAATTCCTCAGAAAAGAATCTTTTCAAAGTACCTAGTCCTTTCTCATATGCTATTCTTTTCGTATTTCGATAAAAAAATAGGAAAACAAAAACCATAAATCACAGCATTGTAAAGCCACGCAGCTTGTCTAAAAATTTTTATGACATGTGAGTTGTTCGAACTTGTCATGTTGCGTGACTTACTCAATGAAAACCATAATTGCATCTCAACAATTTTAATTATGTGTTTGAGACTTATGTAAGAGAGAGCTTAGCTCTAGAATTATAGAACAATTGTCGTGGTGCGTAATAGTATATATAAGCGGCGGAAATAGGCTTTTTCAAATGATGACGACGTTTGAGCATGAATTTGAAAAAGCCTATGCGACTCCTGTTGTTTACATTTTTGTACACGTTTTATAAAAATGAAGTTTTATTATTCACCTCGGTGACCACAAGATCATACGGCGGGTCGTTAGGTGGATTTTTAATGAATTTCTGCATTTTCTCAGTGCCCATCAAGTCGCACAGAGCACCGCCGAAATCTGTGGCCACGTAGTAAGTGACGCTTCTGTGTAGAGCCTTAGCGGAATTCAGACTGAGGCTGTTCAACACGCTCTTGGCACCCTCGCTTAAATCGATGATATCTGTGTAATTGGCGATCGGTTTCTTCGCCGGAAAGTGGCTGATCACGTCGACTCGGTGTCCTCTTTTCGCCAAATCTCGACAGATCACTTCGAACATTTGAAAATGACTTCTTCCGCTGTACGGGAACACGCACAGGATCCTCCAGGCATCGATCGCCTCTACCGAGATTGCCAATAGCATACAGAACAGTACTTTCCACTGTCTCATTGTATCTTTTCTCGTTTGAACTTAAAAATAGAAAGCAACACTTAACTCTTCTTGACACGTGGCCGACCAATCGGGGATATCTTCACATTTGAAAAAGAAAAAAATATACCGTTACAGAAGATGTAGAATATGCTCAGCTAATAAGAGAACTGGATATACGCGATATGTTTGCGAATATTTCAATGTACCACTGCATAAACGATATCACACTGTAAAAAAGTATTGGAATTTTACTGTTGTTTTATTTCACGTTTGGATTATTTATTTTCAGCCACCTTCAATGTTTAATTTCATGTTTTGTATAAATGATATGCGAAGTCATTAAACGATATTGTTAACTTTTAATTGGCAGCATAAATAATTTTCCAACTTCTTTGATTTCAAGTATTATCACGTTATTCGTCACTTACTCGAGCGTAGTGGAAACCGTAACTTCGATACGTTGCCTCTGACCTTTTATCTAAGATTGCATAACTGTTCTGTAAAATTATTTTCGAAACATTTTGAACAGATCGAATTTGAGACAATTTCCTTTTTATTGTGGCACAAGGAACACCGTTCAACTTCCGCAAGCTTTGACTGAATGCATCCAGGAAACTAGGATGCATTTAGCCAAAGGAGTAATAATAACGTACGCTTCAACCTTGAATTTGTACCGCTAATGTGTTATATTAATTGCACAGTAGAACGAAAGTTTTTTGAACCATTAATATTGAAAATGACAGCTAATTATTATCAAAACTGCTCGTTTGTAAATATTATAAAATTATTCACTCGTCGCAACTAACCACCATGTTCACTTTGAGATACAAATTTCAATACAAATTTCATACAAATTTGTATTGAAACACAATTTTGTATTTTCATACAAATTTCAACAAATTTTTATTATATCCACATTCCCTTCACAGATTTAAGATTCAAGGTATTCACTGTCAATTTTCAATGAACGTCCATATTTTCCCAAATACCTTTAACCGTGAAGCATACTCTCAGAAAGTCTTCATGAGACTTATTGGCCAGCTCCACTGTCTTGACTAATCTTCAGCCTAGTTTAATTATCTAATCGTGAGCCGCAGGGTAGCATAATAACAGTCATGTCGTATTGCTTTTTTAGCTTCTTCTGCCGTTTTAATAAATACTAATTACCCATATCTTCAATCCTTTCTTAGGATTGAAATAGCGATAAACTCTAGATAGAGTAATTATCGATCTATAATTCATCCTGTAATAACAAATCATTCTGAGTGATATATGTATGTTCAAATTATATAACTATACATTTAGTACCGTTATGAGTAGGTACGTAAAGTGAAATTGTGATGTGAATGGTGTTATAGCATTATTTGCATTCCTATGCGATAAATTTTGTTACTCTACGGAGAGAATAGATAACAAATAAAACGGGGTAATTTGTGTCGGAAAAATTGAGGTAGTAATAACGATAATGATAAATTTTACAAAACACATTTTTTATTTTCGAATATTTATGCACATGTCGCTTTTATATTTTACGAAACAAGGAAATAGGAACTATGTCTTGTGTTTATGTTAACTTTAACATTCACCTTTCGAATTGACTTTTAAGAAATCATGTAACAACTTTTGAAGTATACGTGTATAAATACTATCAAATTGTAACTTGATGACATGTCAAACCAAAAGATCGTACGAGTACGTTAAAAACCAGTTCATGATTTTTTTTGAAATTCGACATCTGAGAGTTTAAGTGGAATAAAATATGTTTCTTTGTGTTTTGTAATATCTCTTAAATTTGATGAGAAACTGGTTTCGATGCCAAATGATCACAATCAGATATAACAATAATAAATCTTGATTTTGCGAAATTTGGGTCCTCACAATAGAAATGAGCTAAAATACGTTTTCTACCAACTTCTGAATCTAATCAATAATTATAGTAATACAAAAATTTTATAGTGATACTAAAAACGAGTTTCTGAATTATTCGGAGTTCGACTTTCGAGTTTGGAAATCTATTTTAGAGGTATTTTACAGCCTAAGTTGAGCTTGCTTATAAATTCGGGATCATTATTTCCTGCAATAAACTGAACTTTCCGGGGACATAGGAAGTAGTAAAAGGGACTGAACGTGGCACGTCTAATTCTTTGAAGGAGAAACGGTTGAAAGGAACAAGCAATTTCAGCGGCGACGGCCACTTAAGAAGTTCGTGTACTTTTAACCGAAGTCGAGCTACCGACCGACCGGTCGGAAAACTCGCCCCTCGAGGCCAACGAGTCAATGTAACACTCTTCACACTTCCGTGCTGGCCAATGTCCCTAAACTGTGTCTTCTCTTCTTGCCATCAGCTTGAATCTCTCTGAAATTCGAGCTGTAAACTGCTGCTGTTACATATTTTACAAACTGAACGAATGTTTCCTAGAAATTCGAGTTAACTTCTGAAATGATTGTTTCAATGCTACAGTTCTACACAATTTACGAGCAAAAAATAGTTAGTTGCATTTTATTAGCCGCGCTAACCCAAATGTTTTATCTAGTGTGAATGAGAGAAGACTATCGTCGAACGGTGAAAAAACGAAACCGTCGGAGGTGATTGAAGGTTTCGCGAGATTCGAGCATAAACGTCCTAACTTTGGAATTCGGAATTGTTTCAATTATTATGCACAACACGGTTAAATATGAAGAATTGTACAAGATGGCTTTGGGCACAAACACTTAAATGAAACTTTATTTCGTGTTATCAAGTTATTTTTTCACACAATTACTCTCTTCACTGTTATACTGTAAATACTAGATACTCAATGTATAAACTAATTATATTTGTGCATAAAATTCGTAAAAATTGAGTATAAAGAAAGATAAGAGTGTCCGATATGAAAATCAGATCGAGGGTTCATTGTCAAGCAGTTCGCTCCGTCATTTCGTGATAACGTTTCGTAATAGCGTTAATTAATTAGTGGCGTCCTGGAAGGGCCTTTCGGAAGCGACGACCACCGCCAGACAAGCTCTCTCCGCTGTTCCGAATCGATCGCGGCTAATGCATGCAATACGTTTGCCGGTGAATACCCGGCGCACGTGTTGCGAATGTAACGCGTTGATAAAGAATGATCGCACGTTTGCGATACGGGGATATCTGTTCCATTAGACCCTCGGTGAATAATTAAAAACGAACGAGAGAAATTTTCGTATTGATTCCGGGAACTGATTCCGTTTTATGTGATTAAACAGTTTTATTAGTAATACCTGATACATATCAGTCACGTAACTACAGGTATGTACGATACTAAAGAAGATAATAGCATCACGAGAATGTCGAAGATTGTTTAAATTCGGAAGACAATCACTTAATAACAAATTATCAAAAGACTCTTTTAATCTGAGGCCCATACTATAAAATGTAGAAAATATAAAAAAAGTTCTGCCCAATATTTGAAGCGATAAAATTTCTTTACAATTTCATGCATGAAGCCGCAGGCTCATGTGTTTGATTGAATGTTAGGTAAAATCGCGTTTCGAATGGAATTCTCCTAATAGGCAGATCGTAATGAAATTTGTGTGAGGGATTTTTTCAAAGTGTTGTACCATTGAGGAAAAAGGTCAGGAGCTCACTTTCTCTTTTAAATTAAGACTGCGTGTTTTAACATTCGATCCCTCAAGATCCGGACGTCGCCGTCGTTTCTCGCTAGCTTCGGTGTGGTCTTGGGTTGCGTTAATTACGACCCGCAGCCGGCTAATCCCTGGCGTTACCGCGCAAAGTGCAGCCGTGTGCATGATACCAGTTGCAAGTGGAACAGGCGTTTACATTAATCAAGTAATACACGCTCTCGCGTATATGAGTCTCGACCGCTGAACCGTAAGCGGAAACGTTGTGCTCGCCGATGCGCGGGGTTAATGAATGAAAAGTTTGACAAAGGTAAAGCTACCCGAATTTTCCCAGCGCGTGTCAGTCGTTAGATGGATGTGCTTTCTTGCCTCGCTTGAAATTTTACTACAGCGGTTACCCTTTCCTCAGGTTTTACTAATAGAACATAGTTTTTGCCAAAACTAGTTATCACATTGTTGCCGAGTTACGTACGCTTACGCTTGTTTGCATTCTTTTACTCGAAAATGGGTCATCTGAAAGTATGTACTTAGTAAACTTGCAGTAGACAGCAGGTGTCGTTTATGATATACCCACGTAGCTTGTATTAAATTGTAGTGCATGTACAGTGACTTGAATCAATGAGGTTGCAGATAAAATATTTTCATCCATGGGCTTTTTTTGTGGTTATATGCCTTTAATTGCAAACTTGTTATGGATTATAATTATTTCTGAGCCGAACATTTATTATTTATTATATTAATTATTATTTTAATTTCTGAACAGGATAAACTCTCTAAATGGTGGTATCTAAGATTGTATCATCAGTGTTTGTTACAAGTGTACCGTACGGCGTGATAGAATATAATTTCTCATTTAAAAAATTGTATATTAGACACAAGCAAAAATACTAATTTCTTTTATATTAGTTTGCATTTTTTATGCCGGCATGATGGTATTTTTTGGAAGAATTCGAGTTCCAGGTTGAATGGTATCTATTACGGAGGAAGGAATGCCTTCATGTTTTTCGTTGAAAAAGCAGCAACAGAGAGGAGTCATTCAGTAGGTCTGATTGTACCCCGTAAAACGAGCCGTTTATTTTCTCCTCAGATTTCAGTCTCTAGTCGCATTGAGCCCGTTCAGCCTTTTAAACACGAAGTCGAATTAATTCCATTCGACCGTGATCGGAAGCGCATAATCTCACTTAATGGATCTTTTCATTTCAATAAGAAACAGAAATGCGCTTCTTAACTTCTTAACTGATATTCAGAAAATCATTTTCTATCGAGGAAAACTGTTTCCCACGTTCGTTTCACAGCTTAAAACGTTCGTTACCAATTAGGTGCGAATCTTTAATATTCAGTTTCAACCCCCTTAAGACTTGTCCTTAATTTCGTTCCGTTTTGCCGATCGCAAATTAAGCGACGATTTCGTTTCGTGACAATTTTAATTCATGCTATACCGTCGGGGTTCGGAGCCTGTTAATCGGTAATATCCTTTTAATTGTTGATTAAACGTTCGGGCGACTGAGGATTTAATTAAACTGTGTAATATTTCAACACAAGACTCTCAGCTAGAAGATGTAACGTTGCTAGAAAATTCACAAACGGAATGCGTGCCAGTATCTAATCTGGATTTTGACTTTCATCCATGTTACGTACTGCCTGCAGCTATTACAAAATTAGAATTTCGCGAAACAAATTGGTAGATCCCGTTGTTACGGATGGCATTAAGGTGGGATCAAGCTCGAAACAGTTCCCTGGAACTACGTATAAATATAATGGTTCATTTCAATAGTTCAAACCCATAAATAACGTGCGTAATTAACTTGTTAACCAGGTAATAAAGTTTTTTACCGTTACGTAACATTACAGTAGCAGTTCGTGTATGATATAATATTTCAAATTAAAAGATTGAAACTGGTAGATAATTTAATAAGCAGTATCATATGTCTACTTAAATCAAATTAAAACAGTTTATGGGATTATATAAAGAAAATAATAAAACAGGTGACTACTGGGTAATTTTAAGCGAAATTTCTGTGCATAGAAAATTTAGAAATTATAATTTTACCCAGGACTGAATTTATGACAGATTCCGAGTGAATCGTGAAGCCTGGTTCAAATAATTAAGAGCAGCAATATATATATATATCTCGGTGGTACCCGTCTCGCTTCAATACGAATTACGTACCCCTTTATCCTAGTTCCGCGTAGAATTTCTCGTGTACCGCGGATTTCCAGGAGATTCTCGAAATTCGCCTTGGGCATGGAATACCCGACGAAGTTAGTTTTAGTTAGTCACCGTGGATCCTTCTTAAAGAGATTCATCCGATTTGTTTCATGAATCGAGCTAAATTGAGTTAAACCTCGTGGTCGAAGATGCCCGATATGGAGCCAGTCTCAGGGCAAAATTGTTAACGGACAACGGTGTCGCAACATGTGTACGTTTCTCGTTTTTAATGTAAATGCACACAGTTAAGGAAAAGTAGACAACCGCTTCGTACTTATAGATTTAAATTTAATTTATATCAAATTATACGAATTATACTTACCAATCAGACAACTTCTGTCACACTCCGGTCAGTTCAAAGTCACGGAATTATCTGCAGATTAGCTCGCATACAGCACGATCGCGTGTCTTTCTAAGTTGTTAATGTTAAGTAATACAAAATCAAGGAATCCGATTGAACAGTATTTTATTCTTCTGTTCAGAACCATATTGTCCAATGACTTTCGACGGCTGGTCTTGTTGGCCAGATACTCCAGCTGGAAGCACGGTCTACGCGCCCTGTCCGAACTTCATCACCGGTTTTGACGCTTCTTGTAAGTACTAACACTTTTTTCTGTAACGTATACACAAAAGAAGACGTTAGGAAAGTTCTATGAAGATACCATAATTTTTAATAAGAAGTTTATTCATTCTGGTACGTGATTATACGTCGAGAACTATGCTGTTATTGTTCTGAACACAAATTAATTATTATTATGAGGACAATAACGGTACATTTAAAAATCTTTGACAATTAAAGATTAAACGATTTCGATGATCGACTCGTGATTACTAGTTGTAAATGTAAAGCGGCATATAAGCAGGCTGCATCCACGAGGGATAGTCCTGTTATCCTATTTCCGTCGAAACTAATTAATTAGTCGATAGACGATTGGTTGAGTTTAATTCGATTATAATTTGCGCTTCAGTCTTTCGCCCCAGTCGAATCTGCGTCTATCTTCCTCTCTACTACTGCTCCCCATTTCCAGCGTACGGTCGATCTTCAGATACAAATAAGACTTATTTGATTTCTCGATTGGTTTCCACTCCGTTGAAATCAAATCTGTTATCCTCGGCGTTGGATTTCTTTAATAAAAAGAGGAAAACATGGAAGATTAATAGAATTGCAATTTCTTTATGTTCTTTCGTCTTTCATCTATTTCGATTATAGTTAGGAAGAGCGTACCCAGTTTTTGCAAAGTCGGTCCACATTGTAGTCAAGTACTCCATTATTTGGTACTTGTCAGTACCAGGTTCCGGTGCTGTTAAGTTCATTTGTTTGCCAATGTGCGGGAAGAACAGAAACCCTATATCATCTGCATGCGTTGCTCCTACGAAGTTTATTTAATAAAAATTTTCTCAATTGAGAATAAGCATATTTCGACGCTCATTCTAATCTTCCAAATATATTGCTTGTGAATTTGATCAAAACACATGATACATGCGTATACCTAAAGTTTAATGGACTTGCATCGAACAAGAGAGGCACGAAACTCAAGTCCTCATTTTTAAACATTAATTGCAAATGATATTTGTCCGATTTATCTGAATTGCATAAAACATTATATCCCGCGCTAATGTACGTGCCATTATAAATTTATGCTTATACACGTATCATGTTCCTGTATGCAATTGATAACGTAATCATGCTTTTAGCTGGATAGAAATTGGGACCGGGTATAGAAATATATATACCTGGCAGTGTAATGTTGAACGTAACTTTCGTCCACGTATCAATATCGAGCACGAATTTGTAGAAATATGTTGGCTGCGTGGCCTTTTCTATTTGAATATCTACCACGTGGTAAATGCTTTGAAGAAAGAACATGTCGCTTATGTAATTCGCGTATTCCTGCTTCGTCTCCTCGCAGACTGGCTTGTCGCCAAAATAAAACTGTTTCACGTCGTTCGCAGTGATCCCATGCTTCTGCAGTCGCAACCGTAGCTCGAGAGGCATCACCACTTCGAAGTTCTCGTTGATCGCCGCGAGATCTTTCTCGACATTATTTGCACTATTCGTTGGGAGTCTCCAGTTACTTCCGAACGCTACGTAAATAAGGAAATATTAAAGATTGGATTTCATTATTCTGTGGTGAAACGAATAAGTGACTTACGACTTAGGAACAATGAACCCTCGTTACTGTTGAAACCAATCATTAAAGGAACTTGGACTCCCTTTTGCATCACCACTGACGGATCTTGCGGCATGAACGGATTCCGAGATTTGCTATCGATGCTTGGGATAAATAGTCCAAATTCGGTGTGATGTTGCTGTAAAATGTATCAGGCAACAAAGGGTATTTAAATTTTATTGAAAGATAGCCTGACGAGGCGAGGCAATTTGGTAATCAACTGTATCTACGATGTAGTTTTCTGTGACATATTACCTTCTCGTTTACATAACATTCCCATTTGCTCATCATATGCTAACTGAACGTTCACGTTGCACGTGCATCGACTTATATTTATTAAATAGTAGCGATCAGTTTGCTGCTGCTGCACCAATGAAACATGACAATGTATTTTTAAATTACCATAAAATTACCCTGTTAGAAAATACCATTCTGTAATATCATTTACTGAACAATGTGTAATAACATATCGAATAGCTTCATAACGTTTCCTGGTAACAATTATTCTCTAATCAATTTAATTACTATTTACTCAAATATGAACGCGCCTGGTAAAACTAGTAATTTGCTTATAGCGGATGAGATGTTATGCAAATGAGATAATTCTGTTTACGATGAAACCTTGGACCGTGCGTTCGCAGTTGAAACGATCGCTCTCAATAAACCTTGTAATGCACAAGATTAGAAGAAATTGGAGGAGTATCTTTATTCCCATCGAAATTTATTCTGTATCTACGATTTTTGTAATCGCCCCTGCTTTGCAAACTTCGTTTTCTTCCGCATATCTTATCGATATCATCCAATCGCATCTGGAGTGCCCATTATACAACATAAACTCTCTTCAAGTAACTTTGTATTCCACTTCCATGCCAAGCCTCCATTAAAAATGCATGGATTTTCTTGACTCATTCTTTAATGTATTTCAAATGGACGTCGAAGCTTATCAGAAAATAGCGATCTCTGATTAATTGAAGCCCGGTAAAATGGAATAGGTTTGAAAGCGCAAACACTTCCGTCTAATCTTATGGCTCGCCTTACCAATGGTGTGAGAAGGTCCCTATCGGCAGTAACGAGCTTCTTCGAGTCTATCGACTGTAGGAACTTAATCACGATCTCGGGCTCGGTCGAATGCTCGCCAAGTTTCGCCGCAAGCTTGAACACGTACTTCTCGGGTTCCAAGGTTGTACAGGCCCACGGACTACCCACTGCCCCGCTCTGCGCTATCGCCTTATGGAACAATCCTGTAGACACCGGCGACACGGAACGGAATTTTGTATTTCTGGTTGACGTAGCAGATAAAGCATGAACATCGACGACGCGAGACATTGCGCTCGCAGAATGCATAAAAGAAAATGGGTTTGAAACATGCTCGGCTATTCAGGACATCAAACTCGACTCGACTTCTTTTAAAAAATCGTTCAGACGTAGCAAGATTTAGTGTTATCTGTCGTTGGACTGCAGACCAATGTACGTACAGATACTTCAATTAATTTCGGATTACTCTTGATGAATGTATTTAAAAAATGTAAAATGCGCATGTAAGTCGGGAGTCGCGAATAGAAAAATTTGATTATCGTATCACGTTGTCGCGAAATTGCGATTTTTATGGATTTCCTTATTTTTTTATACACGAATTTTGTAACGTGCATGAAACCGTACCTTCAGCCAATGGAGATATTGTTAGGTAATGTACGGATGCGGAACCGGCACTTTCTCCAAAGATAGTGACGTTGTCGGGATCTCCACCAAAACTGGAGATGTTCTCCTTCACCCATCTCAGGGCCATCACCTGGTCCTTCAAACCTTGGTTACCTGACGCCACTTCGTGGTTCACATTTAGAAAACCTATCGAAGAACAGAGTACCAGAATCTATTTAATGTGAATTTTATACTCGATTGATGTGGACAAACACGTGTATTTAGTCTTGAGTATCTAATCATTTGTAATTAATGATATGAGTATCTAATAACTGTTTGATTAACAGATACAATCTGTTATCACTTCAGGTCTTAAGGTTTCTCGCTTTCTTTGGTCTGAATGAAGAATGACTCTCAGATAAAAGGATATCTAAAGACGTCGAAATTCTTCTGGAAAGTCGCCATTTGGTCGGGGCGATAAAGCCACTTTGTTGCACGAGAACGACCTCGTGTCCGAATAAAAGCTGAGATTTTGCTTTCACCGGCAAATGCGTTCCTTTATTCTTATCACCTCGCGTATCGAAACAAGATAATACTAAACTAAACGATATTTATGGGAATCTTAAGTGAATACGGAGAGAAATTAATTTATAAACGATTAGACGTGAAGACGTGATTAGAAAAATGATTAATTTACGAGTATAGAACTTCGCGTTGCACCATTCGTTATCCCTGGTACAGTAAAACGTTCGCTACGTGAACATCCATCATGTGAATATTCCATCGAGTACCTGTTGTCGGAACATTCTACGCTACAAAAATGATGGCACGAAATATAAATGCAGAAAATGATAAAAATACAGAAAATGATGTTAAATAAAATTATGTATTCTTACCTAAGACGCCTAATCGGTAATTAATCGTCACTAGAAGAATATCTTTCCGCATCAGGTAGTCAGGTCCATAGATATCGTCGTTTCCGGATCCGCTGACGAAGGCTCCGCCATGGATCCATACCATGACAGCACGCTTTTTTGGGGCATCGGACGTCGGTCTGTAGACGTTCAGGTAAAGACAGTCGTCGCTTCCCTTTACTTTCTGAGTTATTTGATCAAAATGAGTGCATGTGTCGCCAAATTTGGAGGCGTCTCTCTCCCCCGTCCATGGCTCCGGTGGTTCTGGCTCCTACATTCACAGATTATGATTTCTATCATTGGAAAATGCTTGTATTCTTGAAGACTGTTAATTATGTATTTTTTAAACATTGCATTAATTAATTTCATTTTCATTGAGATAACAGAACCTGGTTTATTAACAAGTTATGTAACAAGATAAAATTTATTATTCGAAGTTGATAAATCTTTCAGAAGTTTTTTGATAAGTACAAGTGTCCCACGAATTTTGCGTAGAACTGTTTCTCGTACGTCATAAAATATATTGCATATATCTTCCATCGTTTATAGTTTCGGTTTCCAGATATCTTTGTTGAAGTATCGCGAATCATAAACTGGGTAACTTTGTTGACGATATACCCCCGACTATCGATAGTCTGGTATCAGTTCTTACTTAATCACCTGATTGTATATCTCCATAAAATAGACAAGACAACAACAGTTCCCGCAAGTTTCGCGTCTAATGGCAATTAAAATTGCTCGAGGAATTATCAACTAAAATCAATGCAAGTTACACGCTACAATCAACTTGAATTTTAATGTCATAAATGATTTTGTAGTTTCGGTTAGAGAGTACATTTAACATTGATTACTAATTAGCTTGGGACTTGTTCCTCTATTTATAGAACACACAGCCCGCGTGATTCAGAATTATTCCTCTATCTTAGATGTCTGAGCTATTAGTGTAATTAGCCACACCGTAAATCTCGCATTTCAGAGTTGCCATTCAAGTGAACTTAGTGGCTGGTACCGTTCAATAATATTGACATACAAATCCGAATACATTTTCAATCATTACTTGTATTTAATTGAATATCATCTTATTCTTTATTTATTGTATCATTAATCATTATCAATTAACTTTGCCATTCTTGTTCGCGATAAATTATCAAGCGTTTGAACCGAACTCTTCTCGTTAAAAACAATTGATGACGAACTGGAAACTCTGTCGAGTATCATCTTATTAAAGATGATAAACTTTCGTCAGTTGAGTCGAGTGCACTTATTTTCTCTCCTTAAGAGTAACAAATTTCATTTAAATGAATCCTAAATTGGATCTGCCTCGTTGCGTTTCCGGGGAATCTGTTCCCAATTACTCCTCTAATAGCGCTACCGAAAATTCTACGATCTTCATTTCTTAATGAATATCAGAAGAGATTTCTTAACTCAGAATTGAATTATTATGCCTGTATACATGCACATGAAACAGTGCCAGACGTTACGCATTCGTTCTTAACTTCTTCTACGTGTACGTAATCGTTAAATCTGTCAAGCGCGACCGTGCGTGTTTTACAACCATGTTCAACCGTCTCTTTCTAGCAACCAAAAACATTGGAGAAATATGCTTTATCATTTGACAGTGTTTCCTAATTAATATCGGAGTAAATTTCTCATTATCTCATTTCTCAGCGTATACAGAAGTACACGATTCATTCCATTGCTACTTTATCAGGCTATAAAATAGTTCTCATTACGTTGCATCATCTGATAATGTCTTCTGATTATTAACGTTAGATGAGTTGCTCTCTCAGCGTGTCTCGTAACAGAGATTATTCATTGCTAATACCATCAGACCGTTACAATGGCCCCTAATTATTAAATTAGTAAATTGATGAACACTTGAGGCTTTCATTAGCATGCTTCGTAAGCTGGATGGAATAGTTCTGTTCATTACTAATTGTAACAGACTGTGAAGGAGTTACATCAGGTTAAGACTTCACTCGTTTCGTTAGTTTATTCAACAACGCGAACAGAATTTGGGGTTGCGAGTTTCGCAGGAGGGATTTGTTGTTGTTTGAATTGTTACCTTAAACCGCAGCGGTCCGACCGGTGGTTTGGCGTACGGGATGCCACGAAATGCCAGATACGGTTCGCCGTAAACGCTCTCGTCCACGACACCGCGCAACAGACCCTGCTTCACGCGCACTACAGTCATCTCGGGCGGCATTTGACAAACGTATGACGCCACGCGTTTTTCACGACTGATGTGCTCCGGGCATACTGAGTCGGCAGCCAGTTGCCAATGGTTTCTTAAACGAAGTAGCCGGGGGCTTGAAAGAAGCGAACGGATGCCAGATGATAATAGTAGGGGAACCGAGCAACGTTTGAAGCGACGCGACTACCGTGATCTGTCTTCTTGCGATAATTAAACAGTTCAAATATCAAATTTGAATAGAGAACAAATAAAGAGGGTAACGCCAATTACGATAGCGTATCGAACGGCGTTAAACGTTAATACGTAAAATACAGAGATAGTAATAATGGGAAAAGTAATGTTCCTTGTCAAACTGACGAACGCCGTTGAAGATGCTTGACTCATTTATTCTTAACACTCAATTCACGAGACGTGTCGTTTTGACGTATTTCGAGTTTCATGATGAAAATCGCAGAGAGCGTGTACATTCCCCTTTTATCACTTGTGCTAACTTGAAATGAGATATTACATGTTTCCGCACATGACTCTCTCATTAGAAATGATGTTTACACAAGTTCCCTTAAGTTGAACGTATAAAATGCTTGCCAACGATTTTCCTTCCTACTGAGATGAAAGCCTATTCCTGAAACTATATCACGTTTCCAGTTCAAGTATGGCCGCGAATTTTTCTAGTTCCATCAACGGGAACTTATACCTATGGGTTCATCGAACTTGTGGTTCTTTGGAACTTGAGATGCTTCACGATTGGAAGTGAAAGGGATGGATATTTCAGGTTCTTTTACACGCGATAATACAATTCGCTTTGATTACCTCAGTTACCTGGAAATTGTGGAAAATCACTGTAAATGATTTTACTCAAAATTTAACCGCGATGATAAATATTCGTTAGCCATTGCTTTATCTTATCACGTACTTATAACTGATAATTCTGAACAAGTTTATTGATTAGATAGACAACTTCAAGGAATACGAGTTTTTAAAACTTCGTAAAGATTAGATTCATAAAGTATATTAAATATTTCACATTTTTCTGCAATCTCAAGCCGATCGAAATACTGACGTGAAATTGCAACATATTACTGAAGAGGAGTTCGCATTTTGAATCGTTAGAACGATTGACAATACTCTGTTTCGCTGGAGATATGCGCGACACGTATGAGAACGTGCTGGCAACTCGGAACAAGAATTTTTACTGGGAGATAGGAGAATTTGAAAGGACGAATGGAGCCATGAATTTTCGCTTTCTCTCACGGAAATAGAGTAAGGAAACATTTGAAGATGTCTTAAGTAACTCGTTTGCCCTGCTTTAAATCATGGATTTGTCTCGCGATGCATTTTATTAAATGATAAAAATGTACGTAATCTTTGGATAAATATTCTTTCCCAAATTCTCGGATCCTTATTTGATTCCTATTTCTCAAGTAAAAATCATATAAAAATTGTTTCTATTTATGAAGAAATTATGCGCGACGATTTAGATCTGATAGCAGCTATTATTTTCGATTGTGGGAATGAGTATTGAATATTTAAAGCGACGTTGGAACGCGGAACGGGAAGGCGGCTCGTATCGAGATCAATTCTGATTGGATTACATCAGAACGCGAGCCGCATTCGTTTCGGATCGTTTTTCACGAAAGGAAGTGGGAACGTTTGTCTCTGGCAAGAAAAACTGGCTCTTTACAAAATTACTTGGATTGTTACCGGAAAACAAGATTGTTGACATTCAGCAAAATTGATAGCCGTGAAACAACTAATCGCGACAAACACTCTCTGTATTTTATCTACACACGTTATCAGAGAGTTGAATACGGCTTTAAAAACATCGCTGAAGATTAAAATTTGTCGCTGGCGATTAGTTGTATACGTAAACTATGGATGAAACGAAAAGCTAATTTTTATACGAAACCATCCGTTGCAAAGGCTGTAATGGGATTAGTATGTCCCCTTTATTATCATTATAGCTAATTCGGAATATACAATTCAAGCCACGGATCATGCTACGTTTGAGAATTATGCGTCAAAGCTAAAAGCCGTTCCCTGTTAAGCTTTCCTTCGACCATAGATAGTACCGCACCTATTCATGCATGTATATCTGTACTTTGTACTTGAGCACGGTAACCCCGGATTATTGGATGCATGCGGAAAACTAGAATTTCTACTAATCAACATCTGATAACGATTCTAATACCAGAGATGGATCAATCCGTGAGAAAAGTGTAAAATGCAAATACGGGTAAATCGAGCATAAATAATGTGAAACGGAGCTAAGAAGTATACCGACATTAGCGTTATAAAACAAGTTCGAAAGAGAGGAACTCTCATTTTACAGGCAATAAATCATCGACGAGGTACAAAATTAAATTTGTGAAACGAACACAAGCGCATAGTTCACTTTTAAGTAAAAATTCTTCATCCGTCTGGCTGCTCCGTTTTGAAAAGTTGCAAGTAAGTGGTACGCGAAAGTTGTTACAACGCGAGTCAAGTAAGTTGGTAACTGGTCTACTCGAAGATGATTTCCGTCAAATACGTGAGACAATTTTTGTACATGCTTTGAATACGATAAAAATGAAGTTTCAACTGTTGGAACGGTGTGAACAAAGGCACGTCCGCTCGTTTCTAAGTTAATTGAAGGACCGCAGGAATTTCGCGGGGTAACTTTCGGAATGCCGCGAAGCGGAGAGGGATTTTGTTCGGGAATAAAAGATAAGGGATGCGAACGGTCTTGGGAAAGTTTTACTTTGAAGCTAGACGTGGTATCTTCGCGCGGGTGCCGCAAGACTCGTAAAGGATATCTTATCTCCAGTATCTTTCTATTCGTTTCAATTCCCCGCAGTTTTATTTCATTCCGAATTATATTTAATTTATGCCAATTACGTGAATTTCATGAGCGTTGAATATTTTTCATCTAATTTTTATCTGTTTTTATATAACCAATTCGTTAAATAAGATTCTCGTGTGAGACGAAAGGAAGCAATTATTTATCAAAATATTAAAAATAAGTTGAACAGTAAAACTCATAATTCATTTCCTAATTTTACTTCATGTAACGTTATGAGCATCTGCTGTGACACGCGTGTTGGAAGTGAAGCAGGCCTTAACGTACGAAGTAACTTTGGCACTGACTAAAAGGGAAGTTGCACGGTGTTTATTACTCAAGCATTTGGAAATAAATAGTTAGAAGCCTATCGGTTTAATGGCTGCGATACGTGACAGAGTTTCTTAACATGAAATTCATTTTTGTAATATATATATTATCAAATAATTTGTTTTCTTTGATGTAATTGCGGGTTCAGCGAGAGATGATTATAGTGATTTATACATATGTATAATAGTGAATGGAAAGGATCGTGTGGATCTCCATTCGGAAATCGAATGTGATTTATTACATCCTCCGTGTGGGAATCAGACGGGATCTGACTTCGCATTAGCGAATCTCTCTTATCATCAATCAGTTCCATCATACGTTATCACTCAGGATAGATGGGAGCATAAAACTCTGTGGTCATTCATAGATTTTTCAAAGCTTTCACCCAACAGTGAATGCATGAGAAGTCGGTTTCATTGTGAAAAACAGTGGGCTACCGAGATATTAAATACATTTTGGTAACGCTTTATTCTATTCCGGTCGAATCGATCGTCCAGACGAACTTTACAAAATTCAGGTCGAATCCTTTATTCATTTCATTAGGTTCGGTCGCGATATAAAAGCAACGCGTCATAGTTGCTCTAAATATTTCAGCAGACGAGGCATTGTGCACGGCGCAATTAATAAATAGGACGCCGACGAGAATTTTCAATTAAGATATCGACGATGATCTCGAACACCGTCGTGTGTACACACGACGTATTTATCTCTCTCGAAAAGGTGACGAGAGAAATAAGGATAATGTTTCCTAGATATAATTTTTAACCGAGAAGAAAAAGCATATTCAATCGATCTATAGTAGAATTAACAATCAGATTTTGAAATAATTTCATTTGTTGACAGATAATGCTTTTAACATATTATGTTTCAATTTTTGTAATGTCTATCACTCTACTGGACGCGATGAAATATTTTCTGTTTTATGAACACTATTCAAACAGTTTGTTAAATTAGATAAAAGATGTATCCACCTTTTCTAAAGGTCATGCTCGTATCTATATGGATTTATAGAGAATCTGGCACGTTTTGAAAAATGCATCGTCCGCGATATGTATAAAGGAAAGGGAGCAGGGTTTTTGAACGATGCCTCGCGGCGTGCCATAATTTTCTCCGCGAAAATGATTTACAGCCGGGCACAACACGTGCATCGACGATTCCTCCCTGACGACTGAACGTTGCAGCATTTTCCGATGATTCCACTCTGACCCGTGGAATTCGAGTAAGCTACGGATAAAGCGGAAAACGATAAAGGCGATACCCAAGAATTTTTTTCTTACCTTTTAGCAGATAATATTCGTCCGTTCGATAAGAACGGATCATTGCCCCCTTTATCGATTATTTATTGCAACCTTTTTTTACAATAATAAGTTGTATAATATCGTCGCGACAATTACAGAAAAGTAAGATAATTATGAATACTTGAAGTTCTAATTGTTGTATCACTGTTCATATTTATTATTGTAAAAAGAAGTTTAAGCAAATTATTATCAGTGGTTTGTTCTTATCAAGCGAATGAATATTTCGTGATAAAAGGAAAGAGAGGAAGCAATTGAGCAAAACAAAATAATTATAATTATAAAAATTTGTTTGTTAGAAAAAAATTGAAGCTATGACATTGACTTATTCATAAATGATAAGAAGGTAAGAGATAAGGAAAAAGTACGATATAAGATGAGATGCTCTAAATATACGTGACCACTTCCTCAGTCCTGTGCTATCCATATTGATTGATTGTTATCCATATTGATGATACAATTAAGCTGCATAATAATTTTTATTATTTTCATTTGATATAAAACACAGAACTACGTGCTGGAAGTTTTCGATTCGTAGATGTTAATCGTAAAAAAAGTCGACGCGCGAACGTTCGAGGGGAAGTGAAATATTTTTGCAAGGGGCGATCCGCTTAAACGCTTGCGCGTCGAATTCTCGCGCGGATGCTCGGCTGATGCATCACGTTCCGTGAGCTACAACTACGGGCCGAGCTTCGGATTAGCATAAAACGTTCGCTCGTGAATCGAGGGAACAGCGGGACCGTGCGGGAAACTCTTATCACTAGAGAAAAGCGTAATAGCCAGTACTACTTTTAAAGAAGTTATTGCTGCTATTTCTTTTCGTATTTTGATATCCGGCTGATTCTAAATTATTCCGAATATGAGATGAAAGACACTGACGATTAGACTACGAATTTTATATATTCATGGAAGAAGTTTTTTTTCAAATTAATATGCATGAATATGCTGTATATAATTGTGATAGATGACAGATAGATGTGTAGTGAAAAAATTGAAGTTGAATGTAACTGCCTATAGGAAATGGAAGAAAAATTTCCAAGTGAGTCGTTTATCACTCCGACTCAATTTCGATGTACCGATGGCTGGAAAATTGAAACAGAGAACCATCACGTGTCCCGGAATTGCATTCGGGTACATCGAAGCTTGATTAAGATCCTTTTTCGTTAGACTTTCTCATTCAGACTTGTTGAAACACAGACCAATAGGGAAACGAATTAAACTGGGAGCTAATATCAATTTACACTGACGTTGCACGCATCAGATTAAAAGATCTTAATTCTAAAAGATCTATTTATTTTAATACAATTACAAATGTATTTAGCTTGTTGTAAACATTAAGATGTTTAATTTTATTTCGTACGAATGAATTTAGAGAAAGGGATAATTAGCAATCGCAACTGAATTGATAAGAATTCTCTGCTGTCAAGATTAAATAATTACAGCTCTTAAAACAATGACTTGGTGCTTTCCGTAAGAACCTATTTCAACACCACCGCTTGTAAGAATCTTAAAAGTAATCCGATCGATCTTCGACCACCTCCCGACTTAATCCCCCAGCGAACTTCAATTCTTTCTACGAGGCTCACCATCGTGGATTAAGATTTATATACGATGTTATTAATCAAGAAGTCCACGATCAAAGCCCTTTAAACGGTCGTGAATCCTTTTGATTAATCGATGTCCATCAGCCTAGAATGGCCTTCCCTCTCGCGTTAGCTCCGTTTCTGAAAAATTTCGATTAGCATCTGCCATAAGAATATGTAAAGCAGAGGAATGAATCTTATGTTTGTTTAATAATGGGTATTTAATTAAATATTAAAAAGAATTGTTGAAAAGAGAAATTCAATTATTCTGGCGGAATGCGTGGACGATTTCCCGGGACAAAAATCACGAGACGTTACACAGCTGCTGTTTTTCGATTAAATTTTCAAATGAAATTAATACGATTACGATAGGATCGCGTTTCGCTGATGCAAAATATAAAACCAATTTACCCGCGCTTGTTTGATCGAAATAATCCAATGATCTTTACGTGGAATCGATACTTCGTTGACAGATCATTCAAAATTTTCAAGGTGTAGTGATTTGTAAAAGTGTGCTTATAAAAAGATTGATTGTGTCAGAAACCAAAATAGCAACTGGCAATTTCCTGGTGTCGCAGCCAGTCGATTTCCTTAAATAATAGATTGCGCAACAATTCGTTTTACGGTGTTACTCTTTCGTGTTCGCTCCTCGATTATATTACCTCCTACGTCGTTGCAACAATTGAGTTCAGGGGTATAATAAAAGCGCGCGATACATCCCCGACGAGATATTACGCTTTTACGATGTTAACAGCAGGAACCGAGAACGGAATCCTTATGAGAATCGTTCTACCAATCGAGAAATCGACCTCGGATCGTTTGTGCGAAGATTCTTATAGATCAAGAATGCAAGTCCACGGTCAGATCTTTTAATAACCATAGCTATGCGTCAAGAAGATCTAACTCTATTCATCTTCATGAATTTCGTATACCCTTGAAAGAAAAATCAATTTCAGTATTATAACCGGACTGCGGATTTCTATGCAAAATAAAATATTTCATATTCCATTTGAAGCGTTCATTTTCATATATGCCTTTATATTTTCTGCGCACTGAATTTTCTTATAAATGCGAAAACCCGCAGACTAATTTATAAAGTTCTACGAGAGATTTAATCTGTGTGGTAATTTAATTTACGAAATTGATATTCAAAAGTAAAAGAGCACAGCGTTAATCAGTTTTGTACGAAGTTTATAATTGTGTAATGCCATACAAAGAAAGGAAACAGGATATTCCCTGACCCTTGGAAAGGTACACTAAATAGCAACGCGATTAAAACGTTATCGACACTTTAGAATTGCTTCAATATAAATACAGTAACGCTGAGTTTGCAACGCAATTACTTTTGATATCACGAATATTGTATATCAAATGGGAAAGAATGTTATCGTTGAAACCAAACGTTATTTCATCAGGTTTCAGTTTTAATCTTGTAGTGTCAAATAAAATGAATGAATTTATGTCCACTAAAAAGTTATCTACAGGATGTTGCACTAGAAGATTTGCTACTTGTCATCGAATGTCTGCGAATTTTATGATTTACAGCAAAATCGAAAATGCAAGTCTTTATACTAGGCGAAAATGTATAAAGTATCTTATATCAAAATGTATATAGTATTTTATATCATGTTAAAGAGTTAACGAGGCATTGTTACCAAATATCGTTTTTAACTGACCCAGCTAGTTTTATTTTACATAAAATTCCGAGATCATTATTTTATATTTTATTCCGGAAATGTTTCTGAATAAAACTGATTTGAGTTGTCAAAAATACTAGACGTCTGCCACGTTCGTCACACTATCTGAGTACGTGATCCACTGGATTCGACTTGATTTTTATATTTCTTTTATTCCCACGTCCAACGAATATTCGCAAATACTTTAGATCAACCATTTGGTCTGTACAAGAAACAATAACTTCGTCAGTGAGTAACTGAAATTGGAACTCCAGTTTTTCTACCTGGGAAAATAGGGTTTCAATAAAGAACATAAATTTCGAATCGCGTTTTCGATTGGCGATGGTTTCCGTGCCTGCAATTAGATTCTGTATTACCATACATGCCGCGTTACACACGCATTGTTTGTTTTTTCTTCCTTTTTGACGCTGATGGAGTTCTGGCTGAATAAAATTGACTACTTCCTGTGCCAACAGGCAGTCCCAGAAAATCCCGGTTTTATTCGGTTTGCATACTAATATCTGTTATGAATAGAAAAAGGCATATAAGTTCAAAAAATTAATAAGGATTTGAACAGAGCTCGGGGAGTAAGAAGCTGGTCGTTATTACAGAAATGTACACTTTAAAAACCCTCTACAGATACGGGTAAGAAATATACATATAGAAAAGATAACGGAGAAGGGTAGATTGAATGTAAAATTTACGATTAAAGGCCTGACCCAACTTTTACGATTTAATTAAAAGAAGTAATTTATAAAATTCACCTTAATCGTACGTGCCTTTTATTATGGAACGCGGGCATTATTTGAATTCTTAAAACATAAACTCAGCGTTCAACGTATATTATTTGAAACTTTTAATTGGGCCGCGTGATTTATTAAAAGTTGTAGCTATTTTATTTAAACACGAAACCGGCGAGGTATAAAATACTGTAATAAATCAAATTAATCGGTCGCGTGTACCTTTCCCATGGACGTGCACGTACGCATAAAGTTTTCAATTTTCGTGGGGCGCGTGCAGTTTGCGATGCGACATTCATTGCAAACTCATACGTGATCTACAATACGGTTCCTATACCAACTGGTAGTCCTTTATTTTCCAGCCAGCTTCTCTTTATTGGAGAACTGAATAAAAAAAACGACGGCACGGAGCGCTTCGCACAATTCCTTTTTTCTTTCACAAGAATTTCCTTCGGGTTCCCAGAACCGTTGAACGACGTTCCCATCGCGTAGATTAGATTCAATTCAGAGCAGGAATTAAAATATCTTTCGAAAGAATTCAAGCGAGATATTTCTACCTGCTTATTTATTTAGCTTTTTTTTAATATAACAATGTAACTGTATTGATAACAGGAAATACTACTCGAAATAAGAACTATTCAGAGATTCTCAATTCCATACCCTTTTAATACAAATTGTTGAGTTATCAATTTTCGACATAAACCTAATGCCATAATATTCTCGAGTAGTAAATCTCTAATTATATTAATAATAGAAAGTGGTAATAAATGTTATTCCTTAAATTGCGCTCAATGAAATTGTAATAAAAAAAAATTGTACGAAAGGGTTCTTAAAACGAAATTCGGATAGTATTGAAGAAATGCACGATGTAAGTGAAGTTGTTGAAACCTGGCGATTTCGATCTTCCACGGTTAAGGATATATCATTCCCGACCTTAATTTGATTCCCGCTTCGGTTGAAATATCACGCCCGAGAAGTGTACAAACCGTGTTCTACAACTTCGGCGAGAATTTCCATAAAATTTTCATGAGGAATTACGCATCGGTGAGCAACTGCACTGTTAAAACGTGTCATTCCCAACGCGTAATTTGGTTTCTGCCTTGTGCCGAGATATATCGCTCTTGGAACATGCCACCCACGTCGCGCTCCAAGCACAACTTCCTCTGGCCAAGAGAGAGTCATTTCACTCTCGCTATTATTCCTTAGCTTTGAGACAACGGAATCGTTCGCCGTAGTGACAAGCGAAAAACAACAAATGCAGACATTTGATGTTTTGTCATTCCGCAAGCGGATAGAGAAGACAACTAGACAAATCAGTTTCGTTTTTCGCTCATCTCGTTTCACTTTCTGTAATTCAGTCTGTAATTTGTTTCTCTCTCGACTACGCTATGTTATGATTAGTTATGCAACATTTGTTACTGATCACTATGGAACATATGGACGCATGTCCAAAACGAAAGATTAAAGTTGATTTGATAATTTACATGTATGGACATTGTGTGGAAAATAGTTGAATAATAGCCGTTTTCTGTTTCAGTGAAGGCACACAAGTATTGCGAATGGAACGGTACGTGGTTTCGGCATCCGGAGTCTAATCGAATCTGGACCAATTACACGACGTGTATTAATTTACAAGATCTTAGCGTAAGTAATTTTAACATACAATTTCTTGATTTACCACATTAAACGGGATAACATAATTAAGTGTAAGCTATATAAAAAAAAGCCAATGTTGACTCGCAGTGAGTTAGTAAAAGGACCCGGCACAAGATACTCACGAAAACTGCACGTTTCCCATTTATTATATTCTTTCCGATAAATAAAATTCCGATCAAGAATAAATAAAATTATTGACTTTTCCCGATAAGAAGATGCGATAGCGTCTCATAAATACTATCGCGAAATTGCATCGTTCGCTGTGTAGCAGGCGGTGAATGGCGGCCGGGAAACGCATCGGATTATTCATCTGATAGCTATGTGATTTGAATGAGCGTGGAACTAAGGCCGAGGATCAAGGGGGATGACAGTGGAAAGGTTGAAAGGGAACCGTGCAAGCTTGACAGCCGTAGTAAACGTAATAAACGCTGGAGCGGGACACGCGTACAGAGGCTGTCATTGTAGTGCGAAAATGCATAGGTAATAAATGTGCGGAGAGAGAAACAGCGAATTCGCAAAGTAGAGACAAACCCATCGTTCCTTTTTTTGTACCTCGTTCTCATTCAATTGTTCGTTCCGGTGGAAATAAAGGAGACGCGAATTTATGCACCGTTGGTAAAAATTAGCAGCCAGCCTGACGTTAAAATAATGAGCACACGCTTTATTTAATTAGCCCGGGCATTTAGTATCCTTTGTTACCTTGAAAGAGGTAAGTAGATATAAGGAAGAATGTTTTCTCAGAATATAAGGAACTATAAAAATGTTAGGACTTTGTATATTTAATATCATATTCGATTCCTAAGATTCTCAGTGGAATAACACCGGTATGGTCAGACATCGTTAGTATCCCTCGTTATTTTGAGAGAAGTAAAAAACTTGCAATTAGTGACAGACTGTATTCTCAGTACTATTTGAGAATATGGGAGACTGTAAAAATGACGTCATCCTATATTTAAAATATTACGAAGAACGGAGTTCAATCCTTAAGATTTTCAGTGGAACATCGCCGTTTTGGTCGGACGTCCCAGTTCCTTTAACCGCCGCATCAATTACCAATTTATTTTATTGAACGTCCCACTCCCCATTCAGTCCCTCAC
>SHCU01000002.1:1937315-1965291 GCA_004307685.1 Ceratina australensis
TGTGTTGAATGTCGTTTGTAGATGGAATACGTGAATGTAGGATTTGTTGCTAAAACGGATTAAATCAAAAGGTGTTCTAAAGGTAGGGGGGGGGGATTATAACATGGGGTAAATTACAAATATTAATAAGTATTAACAGGGATTGAAAAGGTTCCGGAAATAACTGTTTCAAAACTCGGAATTGATATCGTAACTGTTTTCAACCCCTGTTGAAGATTGTGATTGATATCTTTTAACTGAGAAATTGTTGGGTGCTGAATGTTAAATAAAAAGTGTTGAGTTTGTCGATGTCATATTATAATGAGTCGTTTTTTTAGATGGGTAATAATGAAATCAAAAATACCAAAGCCATTTTGAGAGGAATAATGGAGAACTTTTTAGGAATGACAGATGTTACTAAACTCGCACAAGGAGAAGATCGTATGATAAAACAACAAGTAAAAAGCGAAGTGATATTTTACCTAAGTAAATATAATTACAATAATAATATTTTTCGAACCTCATATCTCCTTTGATCAATGTAGAAAACTGTGAACACTTGTTCCAATAAATCGAAATTATTTTTATTTAGAAGCACATTCTTACACTTCTGTCGTGGTATTGAAATTACAAAGAATTCTATTTCCCTAATGGAGGGAAGACTACTTATTTGAAATCATAGAATTAGACGAAAGATAGCTCGCTATATTCTAAAATCAATTACGAAGATCAAATTTTTATATTTCAAATTCAAACATGGATAAACAAATAGGTGTTAATTAATAAACCTATATTAATAGTCCTCGATGGTGCGAGGCACAATCTTCGCTTTAAATTAACTCGTACAACGATTCTTGATTTCTTCCGCTGTGCAACAGCGACGTTGAATGTGTGAATATTCCTTCCTTCTTTTTAAAGGAAAATAAGGTCTAAACTCTTAGATATAGAATATGGGGATGGTATAATTTTGTAATATTGTCTTAACGTAGGCCTTAATATTTTCAAAATATACTTTCGTTACGTTACATTCATGCGTTTGTTTAACGTCCAATGTACATTTTATTTTTGAACGTAATTTTTTAGATATAAGTCGTTATATTAAATAACATCCGAGAATTTTTATACAAGACGGTGATTTTGTAGAAAATATAAATATGTACTTGCTGCCGATGTAAATATAGTTGAATATGCGAGAAAATGTAGAAGTAATTTTTTCATAATTTCAGATTTTTTCTCAATCCTGTCTGATGTCTTTCTTATACTTCGAACGAATCTAGAAAAGTAGGATTGCGAACAAAAAAAGAAGTACTCCAGTATTCTTATTAAAAATATTTTATTTCTCATATCAATTGTGTGGACGGTCATAAGTCGATCAAAATAAAATTAACAGCCTGTTATATATAACAAAAGCCTGTTCTAATTACAAAAGGTACCACTACTAAAATACAAATTATAAATAATTAAATGCCTATCTTGAAGCCCGCTGCATACGATTGCGAATTAAATAAACACTAATTCCGGCACCACTTCCAATGATTTTAAATTACAAAAATACACGTACGTATAAATAAAAAGGAAGTAATTGTTTATAAATGCACTTATATAGCAACGATTTAATTAAGTGTCAATATTTTGAATTAAGAAAATACTAACTTCGCTATTCCTGGCAACGTGAGCGCGGTAATAACACTCGACAAGAGATTCACGCTATGATTGTCCAAGAACTGTTTCCCGCAGATATGTTTCACACCTTTCCCAGGATGCTCTACTATCGCCCCTTTGTCGTTCACTCCTGACATAAAAAAGTTTAGCTGATAATCGTATTCTAAAATAACTAGCTACCCCATTGTGCTTGCAGAGATATCTCACCACTGTATTGTAAAGTGGCTCCTAAAATCGAGTCCACCATGCTGCCGAATAAACCTCCGATTCCTCCGATAATAATCACAGGCCACTGTGGCGTTGCTAATTGCAACACGACTGTGTCAACAGTAATCAGTATAGTCAAGTAATGAAATAAACCCACCGTCATACCCCCAAGTAGAGAAACAAGCAAACCTACCCAGGAAACACCACCATTTGTCCCTGTTAACATAAATCGCGTAACATTATTATTTCGTGTTTAACAATTGATGAGATCGATGTACTATTTCTGGTCAGTACATTATTTATTCCGATACATGGTATGAAAACTATTAAGGTGACCACAAATAGTTCTAAAATTTTACCTTTTGGAACTCTTTTTAATGTAGTAATCAGAAAAGGATCTGCATTGCCGACCACTGCTCCAATTTCTGATGCCCAAGTATCTCCGTTACAACACGCAAAGGCACCTGAACATGTTTATAATAATAATTAATGTTTCTAAAACGAGTCGAATTCATCTCACAAAAATGAGGATTATACTGTACCTAGAATCCCCACTGACAGCCAAGAACTCCTATAATATTTATCAAAATCAATTGGTCGTTCTGTACATCCGACATCCAACAAGTACAAAATTGCCAATTGGGTTGCCATGCCACCGTTGCACAGCACCTGAATCCAATTTCTCTGGCCGCCTTCCTTGAAGCCAACCTCCAGCTTTCTTTTTAAATGACTGCGAAACTTAGTTGCCTTGCTCGAAGTTACGAAGAATGAGAAGAGACATGCTGTGTGAGTTAAACTTGTAAGCGTCAGAATAAAACCAATAAATAATCCTGTAATATAAGAGAATATACAATTTTAATTGACCATTAATCGCAGATAAAAATCGTTCTTCACAACGAAATTCGTGGTACTACCTAGAATAGCGCCGCTAACGTCGACGCTTCTCCTTCTGTAGCCCCAAAACGCCATAAAGAGAGGTATAATAACCGCGACGAGCCATCTCCAAGGCGATACAACTGGATGGCCTGCGTGAAAGGTTAAGAGGTTTATAATAATCGAAGTAAATTAACAAAACTAATACGTTGCCAGTGGTAGATTTTGACGTACCTTCGAAGCGGTTCTCAGAATCCGAGTGGAATAACGAATAGATCACGTTAATAAGCCAGAGGAGCATGGAAACTGGTATCGCACAAGCGCTGAGAAGAGCCGGCATTAGCAGATGCGATCGCTGCTGACTCTCGTCCCTCTTTAATGAAACCATATCTCGAATGAACACGCGAACTGGTAACCTCTGTCGACACCGATATAATTACTCAAATTGGCAAGGTGATAACCGAGTCTGTAGGATATGTATTTAAAAAATCGAGGACATTCGTGTATCTATTTCTGAGTTTTCCACTTTGTTTCGGGACGATATCGGTTGCGGGAACATGCGAGGTCTGTAGTTACTGTCGGTAGAACTGATCCACGCAGTTTCGCTACAGAAAATATATTTCGTCTCACATGCTTGTTTTCTTGAGATAAGAACGTGCAACACGTATACCCCTAAGAACGTGTTTTCCATTTCGACTTAATGAATGTTCACTTATTTAAATCACTTGTCAGCTGTCATCAAATAATGAGCGTGATAACAGATATATATAATTTAAGACCTTCGGTACTATTTTTACGATTGTGGAAAAATTTCCACAACATGAAGACAGATGATACGTTTAAATTCATTTAAAATCTTTAATCTCAAATTCTTTGTCATTCTTTTGTATACCGATCTTTAATTACATAATAATATTTTGTTCAATGTCGCATTGAACCCCTACGAATTTTTGTTGAAAATAAATTTAAAAATCTTCTATCTACTGATTTTGACTTATAATTGCGCAGATAGAAAAACGGATTTTCGCGTGCCAGACTTGAAAGCACAGATGTGCAAGCGGACCAGTGCGCAGCGGGTCGGTGCGGTGTAGCCCGTTTCATCTGTTTGAATAGCTAATGCTCGATGAAAGAAATATACAAGAAACTAGAAACACGCTCTCTCTTTCTCTCTTGTAAGATATGTTTAATGATCTGTTTTTTACCAGGCATCCGTTAAGCATTATTTGTACCCAAATAAGAAGCTAGCAAAATATCTTAATTAAAACACAATAATGCGGCAGAAAGAAAAAATGGACAGTGGGACTATATTAATATTAATAAAACCAAAATACTTAATATACCGGATTAAGAATATAAGATTTGCTTACTACGTCTACTGTTTCTTACACTTACCAGGGCAAAGGTTCTTTCAATAAGTATAAGACGCTTGTTTTCGTTCAGTTTTTACTGTAAAACATTTTGTAGGAAGGATAGAGACAAATGTAATTAAAATGATGCAAATTTAATGAAAACGCCGAAGATTACATTGAAGTATATATACAATATGAGCTTAATTTAATTGATAATGACAAATGAAATCGCAAGAGACATGAGTAATCAGATGTTGTGTAGGTGCTATTTACATGCACGCAACGTAAATTGTATACTACTTAAAGATTTGAGAATGTCGATGGAAATCTAATAATATCTGTACTTCTTCTGTTTGGATAGATGTACCGAATGTTCAAAATAAAAGTCATCGTGTAATAACAATTTCGCTGCGACACATAGTAGTGGAATTAATTTCTACAACCCTGGCCATAAAAAACATTTTGATCCATTAGAAAAGTACGCATTTCTTTTTGTTTCATGACGGTGATACATCGAAGCACATGCATTTTAATAAGTGAGCGGCTTAATAAATTCTATTTTATATTCGTAACCCTAGACAAGTAGCTTTATTGTGTTATTAATAAACGGTAAATAGATTATATCAACATGTAACAGTTCTCTGAAAAGTGTCGGTTTTTCAGTTGCAAAGTTACAAATCACAATTCTTTACCAGTTTTATCACGAGATATACTTCATATTGTTCATTCAACCAAGGGACGTGGTGGCGTCCCGAAGACAATTAAGAAATACGGTCGAAAATGAAGCCGTTCAACACACCATGACTAAATATATTATAAACAATACACGTTCGTTACACTCTATAGAAAAGACGATCAGTCTTTTCGCGATCTGCTCGATAGCAGTTGCGTAATTATTACAAGACACAATCGTTAGAAAGAAAGAAGAACACGAAAATGAGTTCAAATAGCAAAAAGTGATAGTTCATCCGTAGTAATAAACCGGAAGCAAAAGATTTTCACGAAAAGAAATGAATACACTAACGATCACGCAGAAAAATAATTATAGAAAATACGTTCTTCATCCACCGTTTAAAGTAAACTTTAGATTAATAATCATTCAACATAATATAAATTATACGAGAAGCTTCTAACGTTAAATGTATAGAAAATATCGATTATAAAAGATTTCAACAATCTCGAGATAGTAATCTCAAATTATTCAATGATGCCACCGTCCCCTGCGTTTACTTTTCCTCAATCGCGAACGCAACATGAATAAAATAGGAAAAAGAAAAAGAAAAAGAAAATAGGCAATCGAAACAACGATCCGATGTACGATTTCGACAAGACAAGTTTTCTACTCTATAATTTACACTAAAAATCACGTTTGAGAGTGAACGAGTTCGACCTGTAATAAATGATACAAGTCAAACGTGGGGTAGCGAATTTCCCGATTCGTCCGGTTTAGTTACAATGCGAATTCACTTTTCTTTATCGACGTTTGAGAAGTGTAAAATATATATAAATTTGTTGCTAATCTTTATCTTGTCATATTTATCACTGTATAGAGCTAGCTAGACTAACCGTTATTTTTTCATTTTATCATATAAGGTATATATATATATACTTTGTAAATATTTTATAAACGGAGCAGTAATGTTACACTATTTACAGTAGTATGCTGTGAAATCTGCTTAGAATAGGGATAACTAAATAGACAATCATAACACGTAGTTGAGTTTTCCCTGCTAACAGTCTCAGAGTTTTCGTTTTACTCGGTGATTTACGATCGATCATCGAAGCAGTCTCACTAGCATCTGTAGGACTTGTCCCATACATTACTTCGATGGAACGTAAGAAGGGCAAACAAAGGAAACGTTATAATAGTTTCAGAAGTAAAAGTGATATTCCCTATGGCGTTTCACGACCCGTGAAAAATTTTCACCCTTTTTTCCATTATAGATTAGAAAGAACGTATGTTACAAGACTATCATTCCATAAAATAAATGTTCCGACATTACAAACAGTTCGGATATTGTATTAAATGTACAGAGGTCCTTCAATCGTTTAATCGTTTGTTACTCGATTTGCTTGCCGCTAGAATGTGGCGTCTCGTACACACTACATATGTATTATACATTTGGCATTTAACGAATCAATCGCATATGCCTCAATAGCATAAGTACGAGTAAGATACTGTTATACTCCGTTACTTATTTCTAACACCTGATTTAACCTGTTTCGCCGCGCGCGCGTGCAGGTAATGTTAAAAACAGTTCCATTTACCATGTACGTAAAAATGCCACACTCTAAAAATAATAGCTTACATTTGTACTAGTCACAAATCATACGCGAGGAGTATTTTTTGTAAATGCTTGTTAAATATAAGCTCACTCTTACAAATGTCTCCAATGATTTTGAACGTATCAAAGATGTACGCTATTCTGTCATGTAAATCGATTTAAACCTAATCAATATGAAACAGTAGAATCAAACAGAATGAAGAAATATACGTGACGCGCTTGGAAGTATTGTTTTTGTTTGAACTTTGCGAAAGATTACGGACGTATAAAGCGCGAGTATGAAAAATCTGATTCAAAATTACAATGAATACGCACATAGTGACTAAACGACTTACATGATCACGTATTATCACCGCACGGTTTCCTTTTTTACAGTACAATTAATTAAGACTAAATTTCTAACTCATACCTTAAGAGACTGATATATCTTCTTCTGGAACTATGCTCTCTAACGGTATTGACTCCGCGAAACCGCGAGCTATTAATTCATCAGCAAGAGATATCACCTGGAATATGTATTCATAAGTTATACAGATCACCATCGTGATCGACGTGCTGTTTGAGAGGAGGCTCGAATGAAAGAATCAATTTTTGCTTTTATATATACTTACCCCGTGCTTCTGGATATTGAGATAAAGATTAACATAAGTATTTGTGTTGATGTAGCCTTCGATTTGAGCTTGGCCAACAAGCCCGTAACACATATGCACAACTACATCATAAGCCTCCTGAGTCCACTTACCTAATACGTAAATTAAGTATTTAATTGTATGTTTATAATGGCCTTCGTTAACATACTATAACTTCTTTAATGGCGTGAAATGCGATCTGTGATCACTTACCATCTTTTGGCTGAATATTCGCTAAGAATATTTCGATCGCTTGGAAAGGTAATGTCAGGTAATCTGACCTAATTTTCTTCATTTCCGCGTTACTAAAGAACCAATAACCTCCGTGATCAACGAGACGTACTAAATGCTGTTCGCCTCGAGGATCTGGTTGTTCAACAATTACTCTGACCCACCTCTGGTACCACTTTGCAACTAAGATCATACCCTCTGTAAATCGAAGTGAAATGAATTAGTTCAGCGATTTGATATAACTTCGTTATAAACCGACTGACAGCTCTTGTACACTAAATGTGCTTTACTTATATTTTGTTACATTTGAGTACAATTTCATGTTGGTGTTAGCTAATCCAAATATGATTAGATTGAAATTGGAATAATGAACGTACTGCTAAGTTCATCTGGAGCTGGAGGTGATTCTGTCGTGTTATACAACTGTGTCATGTTCTCGTCCAACATCCGTAACGATGGGTACGTCGGATGTGTCGGAAGCTGTACGAAGAATCTATTCGGTTTTACTATATGACAAACAGCCACATCATTGTTCATTCCCTCCACTAACGACAGTTGCATTATTTCGGTGACCCACGGGACTTGTTCCAGCGTTTTCATTGGCAAAATCTGTTCTAAAGTAACTTGCGGATACTTTTTCTCTGGAAACCTCTGTCTTATCATATCTAAAGCGATATTTATTCCTTCCGAGGAACCCTCTATGGCACATGACTTCTGATCCCTCCACACGGGGTGACGTTTCACAGCTATGTGTACTTCAGCTTTCAGTCGAATACTTTGCAAGAAACTACCATGGCGGCCGATTAATCTGCCAACTAGACAATGCGGTATGCTAAACTCATATGTCATTGGCATCACGTTATCCTTCGTGTGACCCTTAATACTTCCTCCTGCAAATACAATGTCTTATCATTATAATATTTTTAATTGAGAAGACCTTAGATAATTCGTGAGTAGACAACTGCTGTTAGTATATAAAAACATCAAAAATTCTTACATAAAACATCTTAGAAAAACCGCGCAACTTTCAGCTTACCCTTTCCGCTGTCGGTGCTCCCTTCGCTTCTGGCTTCGTCTGTAACGCTGCCCTCCAGGACACCAGAAACTGGACTATGATTAGCAGAATCCCTTTCGGATAACGCTTGTGCTGGTGTTTTAGCACTGTTTTGTGGCGGAGCGGCAACAGGTGGTTCATTGCCCGGGAGGTAATTACACTCGTTGTTAGGATCATTTTCTTCGTTCCCATCGGCAGGCTCCACAGAATTATTCGCGCACACTGACTTTTGCTGCTCCTCTTCTTCGGCGACGTTCTCAAATATTTTCATTATCTTATTGCCAGACTCTGCGGCTCTCTCCAAGGAAGTCGCGCTTCTGCTTCTAGCGACCATGTCGAAATTGCTTATTTTCGGATTACTGCCCAACTGTACGTCCATCTTCGATTCTCGCGTTTCTACGTAACTGTACCATTCTTGACCGTCCGTGGGCGATACCCCGGAGTACGCGGACATGTACTGCGAACTGGACTTCCTCCGTGGTATATCTAAACTTTCGCTTCTTTTTCTGGGGCTACAAATAATCTCTTCCGTCTGCGAAGCGCCGGGCGAGCTCAGCGAGAGGGACTCGTCGTGTATGCCGGAATCGCAGAAGTTTAAGTTCGACTTCGACGAAACGGTTTTCTTCGGATCGACGCGAATCTTCTCGCTGGTGTCGGGTTTATTAATTCCACCTGGATCAGCTCTGTCCACTCGACGACGTCTGTACCACAATAAACCAATGATTAGAGCGAAAGCGGGAAACGTCCACTTCACAACCTGGACATGAGTAGCCGACATCTTTCCAATCCTCCGTAGCTGCTGTTATCGGGTGACCTTTTAATCTAGAATTAACGAAAATTCGAGCATTCAGTACGGTTAAATTTATTCGTCGGATTTCCAGCGAACGCGCAAACTCAATGAAATTCAATTCGTATTCAGCCTCTCGTCTTACTCGGTTTCCTTTATTAATTACCGTTTCGCAAGCGCAACTTCCGGTCGCGGGGATGCTCGTTCGAATAGCTTAATTTAAGAGCAGAGACAGTGTGTACAAACAAGTATTTCGTTCTTGAGTCAGAGGAATTTTAAATATCCTCTATGTAATAAATATCCCGATTTCTGTTCATTGGCGTTTCCTCTATAATTTTATGTCATCTTAAACTAGTAGAAATTTTGACACGATCCGAAACAAGGGCACTCGTTATAAGCGATATCTATAAGTTGTGAAATAATTTTTTCTTTACTTCAGATGATATCAAATGTGAAATGGTTCTGGGTGATAATAAGGTGAACTTGTTGGCAAACAAGGAAGTTGTGTACGGACGAACATACTCATTCAATATTTATTTATTCATTGGAATCTTCGCGCCCTGCTATAATTTTCAATTGATTAACAGTTAGAGTGTAGAATGTAGAGAATCATTCAAAGTATCTACTAATCCGTTAATTATATCGCAATATATTCTAAAATCATGTATTTCATAATTTAATATGCCAGATCTTACAGTTTCTTATTTGTACTTTTCATTTATCAGGCAGATGGTTTAGAAAATGTATTCAAATGTTACTACTATACCGAGTTCAATACGAAAATCTATTTAAATTCTCAATCTGTCTCATAATGTATCTGGCCCTATGAAACACCAAAGGCACCAAACAGCGACGAAAGTCAAAGCCAGAATTTACGATCATCAGAAGACTCACCGATGTTATATCCATGCTCACTTCCAAAGCCATTTAATTGTACAACGAGCAGGCAGATGGAAAGGTAAACTCGTTGAAAATCGAGAGTCGAAATAGGCACTTGAAAAATGTAGTTAACAAATATTCGATCGTTTCGCGAACGTCTCAACGGATTTAAATGAAGCTTCCGAAAATCGAGAGCACTTGAAAAATGTAATTAACGGCTGGCGAGCTGGAGGCACTCTCGTCTCGTTAACGCAGCCAACGCGGTACTGCGGTTTGCGGAACGACCGCGGCTTTCAGCACGTGGGTAAACCCCGTGGAGACCAGTTCGACTGGAACTGCTAGCGATTGCGCAGACCTGATTGCGTTAAGCGGCGTTCACACGATGATAGCAATGATAACGTATGAATTCCTTCGATTTTTTCTATTGGTTTCTAAGACTGCTGAGATCGCGTGAGGCGAACGATGAGTATCATGGATTTCAATTATCTGGGTTGGCGTCGCGCATTTCGAAGTGTATCGAATATAGAACAGAGGGAATTTAATTTTAGAGAACGTGTGAGCAATCGCAGAAGTCTGAGTCACTTATCTCAGGGAACAACACGTATCTGATAGAATCTGTGCAACGATTCTATAAATCGCGACAATTCTGCAGGAATTTTACAATTGATTGTGGGGGAAACTGTAAGAAGTAGTGCTTAGTTTTAGAGTGGCACGACCGTCCTTCCGAGCAATGCGTTTCAGAAAGTTATCGCGGGATCTGCGTTGAAAGTAAAAGGATTAAAATCGAAGGAAGGCGATTGCGCAACGTTGGATATAAAATTATAGGCCTCCCTCGGAAGGGTGTTAGCATAGGATACGATTTCAAGCGGACAGGTAAGTTTCGCGCATACGCGCACGCGAGGAATTCGCCGTTGCCCGTGTTCCATCGTGGAAAATGTTTAAAAAAAAGAGAATAATTTCTCGATTGATTCGCGATAAATAAGAAAAGTAGAGCACGAGAGAGTCGAATCATTCAGAAGAAGTATTTGAACGTTTTCACTTTTTTCATTACAACTACGTACGCTTTTCTCCGTAACGGGGTTTTACAAAACTCGCGTTGTACATATATCACTTATGTCAGTCGAGCATTCTGTTACCATCGATACGTGTGACGGTCAAATGCAAATGCATAATAGTGTGAATTAGATTTACATACATTCATTCATACATTCCCCCCGTTAAAAAATTCTATGCACATTTACAAGAATCTACGATAACTTATTCTCGATCTGTCCTATCAAGTACATGTAGTAAAAAAAATATGATTATTGAACAAAATCTTATTAAATGTACACATCGAATTATGTCTTAAAAATTGCTTGTTTTCTTTGAACGTCATTAAAATGTGTTCTTATTTATGCGGTGCTATCAGCACCGTAAGGAAGTCAAAGTTCTTTCCGATTTGTGCTTAACGATAACGGTGCGAGTGCGAAGAAAAATCGAGTATTTTGAACGGAAGAGCAACTTCAATGGCCCCTTAATCTCTTTCGACACAACGCTCGCAGAAGTAAGAAAGGAGATCGGCCAAGGTGAGGCAAGAACACGATTTCAGCTCTTACCCGAAAGGGAGAAGGGATACGTTGGACGGTGGAAAAAAGGAACGTGTTAAAATAAAATGAAACCGGTAGGTAACCGTTGTCCAACGTGAATAGTTGCTCGGGGAACTGGGTTACGCACGGGCATTATTTTTCAATCGATTATCAATTCCAAGTCTACCGACAATTTTCACACGTTGACATGTTATATCTATATTTTTATATTTGAGTGCAATCTAATGTTAACACTGACAGTTTAGTTTGACACTAGCTTAAATAATAATTATAACTTAACAACATGACAAAATAATTTTCACTTACTTATGAGAGCATCTTAAAAAGGTGAAAAGAGTGTATAAAATAGATTTTTGTCTACGTTCTTTACGAAGATAAAGTTTTTAAAAGTGAGGCGTGAGACGGAAATGCATAACAATTTCGGTAGTAGGAGGGTTAAAAAAGCAGAAACCGACACGTTGCGTGACACGTACCGTTTGTTTCAGATAGACTGTTGCATAATGAATGTCGTTTTTCAACGAAGTATCGCCGCAGCGATATAAAAGTCATAAAACACGCAATAATTGTTTCCTTTCTTCAATCGCTCCGTTTAGAAAGCTCCTGCCTTTTGCATCCTTTGCTGGTTCGCTGATTTTCCTGCAGATATGATTTCTAAATCATTCCTCTTGAGATAAACGAAATTACTGATAAAATTAACAGACCTGTCGATACAGATAGCTCTCACCTTGACTAAAAATTTCGTATTCAGTCTCTCCAAGACGACATTAATTATGCAACAATCTGAAGATTTGATACACCCAATCGCGTGGCTTAAAAATATGAAATTAATTATTATTACTTCTGGATTCCCGTGTTATGGTATCAGACGCACAGCTGACGATACACCGTACTAGACACAATATACTAGTCGTTCAGATATTCTCGAATAGCTCCGGGTGATTCGAGACCCAGTTATTAATTTCGAAGACAGATATTATCTCGAATACCCGGATACGAGAGCATTTCGAACACGGAAGCTGTATCTAGGTCTCGTAGCCAGTTATCCACGATACAGGCCGTGTTCCAATCTCGTTCGCAAGGTGCTTTCATCGCGTCTCGAAAATAATGCTTCCAACCGCATCGATGACTATTATAGACGAGCGCCGAGCGGAGTATTGTGATCCGAGACTGCATCTGCATGGCAAGCGCCGCTTTAAAATCAGCCTCGCGTATTATTTAATCAATGAGCAGAGGGAGGCACTTGCCCGAATGATAAATTAAAAAGAATTAAAATAAACAGAAGATCAGTTCGGCTCAGGTCAGTTTTTCAATCGATTCGAATGTTTTATTGATACTAGATGGTCTGTTAGGAATTTAACAAGCGAGTTTCCGAGCTGAACGCTCATCGAACCTGTTGATAAGCCAGTTGTGTAAATCAATGGAAAAAGAAGAATTGGTACGGCAGGATCACCATGGCGGCATAGATATGCAAGAAACGAAGTTGACCGCTGCGGTTCAACGTGCTGTTGGAATGTCCAACCTGCAGACGAAGAGAACGAGAGAGGCCCGAGGGGATCGGAGAATGGAAGACGAGTCCATGAGAAGAGGACGAAAGTCTCTGATGAAAGAGGATACAATAGAGGTCCTATCGTTCTCTGTCACCGATAAGATACGACTACGAGAATTGGAGATACAGAGATATAATGCAACAAAGGGAACAGTTTTGCTCTTTACTATCCTTGTAATTATGCAACTGGATTTCGTAGCTATTCGCACGCAGTTATTATATCTGTTAACTTTTACTTCATTCCTCTGTAAATGAGCCATTGTATTCTATCCCATTGGGTCCTGCTATTAGAATTGAAATCGTGCAGTAAATAAAATTTTTATCTCGCTCGATGCAACATTAAATAAATTCGCATATTAAATCTAGATTGACCGTAACATAAGCATGGTAGAAAATTATACTACATACACGTTTCTTATCGTCGCTGATTAAGCGTCTTGTATTTACAGTTTATAGTCTATTTACAATGTGGCATTGATAATAACGTCGTAGAACGAAGAGAACTTCTGCAAATCGTCTATACTGCATCTATAATGGCCTTGGAATATGTGCTTATTTTAAAAGTCAATATCACTAACAGCACTTGAAATTGTTTAAAAAACGAGAGTTATCAAAGATTTCCACTGTATCAAAACATTTGATTAAACGATAACGAAAAGCAACGAGAAACTGTTATTAATAGTTTCCAAGGGAAAGATGAATACTCGATGAATATTAATTGGCCACAAACTACGTCTCGATCGAAGACACTTGATTTACCAATATACGCGTTGCGCCAGTTTGTTCAGCATATTTCGATAATTTACAGATGATAAAATCAATTTAATACGAACTCCTTACACGAAACAGAAGTTTTATAGTAGTATAGCAATGTGTTTTGATCCTTATTTATGTGGCCTTTCTTCCTTTACAGTAAATATGCTGATGTCTGTACGCATCACAATTTCTATTTTACCAGCTTTTTTATACAATTTTATACGCAATTTTAAGATAGTAAGTAGAACTAGCAATGTGAACAGAACTGGAAAATTTAGTATAATGACTGTCATTTATCTTTGTCAGTGTTCGGATTTTTAATACGAACGTCTCGTATTCTTTTTAAGCCTTATCTTGACTAATATAGTAGGACAACAAGCATCTTGATAATTGAATGCGTTAATTTACATGTTTGATCAAAAAAGGATTGAGGTTTTAATTTGAATGGAATAAAAGATGTCATAAGAAATCAATATTTCTTTTTCGTCAAGTATCATACAAACATTAGATTCAGCGTTAAGAAACCTAAGCACAGGTTCATTTATTACTATTTATTACTACTTTCGGACCTTGTCTCTATGCGATAGACAAACATAATAAAAAATGGGTCGACAATCATTGTCCTAAGCTGCAAGTACAGGTGTGCCACCTGATTTACAGTTGGCCGTGTAAATGACGATTCGATAGAACACGGAAATAACCAATGTCATATTCAGGGTCAATTGCCTTAGAAAGCGAGGCGGTGGAAAACCCAACGGGACGTAGGTAGGTAGGTATCTTAGAAATAGCACGTAACTAAAAGCGACTCCGGCAGTATGTTGACCCTTTAAATGTCCGTACACACATGGAGGAGCGAAACAACGGTGGCTAATATCGCGTCGCGTGAATCGCTTCACGTGTATACTTCTGTCCAGACGTCGAAACGTTTCGTTCTCGAAACGCCTTATCGATTATCGTTAGAAATTAGAAGAGATAACAAGAAGCAACGGAAAAAACAAGCATCCACGCCGAGTACTTAACTATTTTACTTTCTTCGCGACGGTTAGAAACATCCGGTGCAATTTATTAATTCCGCGTGCACGAGTACGATGTATCTAACCATTTAAATCATCGTACGCGAAACTCTGACACGGTTACGTGTACGCGAAGCCGCGAACCGAAAATGGTTAATGGACGCTGTGAATGCTCTATTTCCAGATGTATCATAGAAATTAGGCAGCGGCTCGAGGAGCATGTGTCGTGAAATTTCGCCTGATTGCGAAAACGATCGGTGCACGGCACGCGTTTCGTAGTCGGAACGTAATAAAAGAACGTACCGGTGTCCACGGAATCGAGCACGTGTCACACGTGTCGCTCGAACGAATTCGTCTGAACTGGCCGTATATCACGGTCAGCCGAATTTCGACGAGGTGCGGGGTCATGCTTCGAGAAGCTAATGATCGCAGCCTCGGCGAAGGAATACGTGATATTAAGTCTCTCTTACGGCGAACAATTGAATCTTCTTAAATGAACGCGGGCTTCGAACGATGGGTCAAAGCGAATTACGAATCATACGAGGTCCGTGTGGCGATAAATGAAAGATAACAAACGAAAGCCGCTACGCGAGACGACCGAGCACGAGGTCCGCGCGAGATCACGCACGTTACCTGTGTAGTTACTCGTCGATCGGTGTTTGATCTCTTCTGAACGGTTTGCACGTGTCCAGAGAATGATCCTGGCCTGATTCTGAGCACAACGGATATCAACTTCCCTTGGATTTCGCAGAAAACTGCACTACGTAGTCACAATGTTTTTCCTCACTCGTGAGAGACAATATGGCGGCGCGGATTCGGGTGCAGCATGTCCGGCACGACGTGAACATAGCCACGCATGAGAGGCAACATGGCGGCGACATGTCTACTTCTTGCTCGCGGTTCAGACGGTTGCTGCCATCGCGCGACGATGTTTTAGTACTGAGCTTTACGTAGTGCAATATTATCCAGTGAGCCTAGGTTTCCCTTTCAATTGATTATTGATAATGAAGTTCACGATGGAGAAGTTCGCCGCGTTTTTAGATAGTTCTTGACCAGATGGCAGGATACCAAAATAATCGTGTAATCGAATTTAAACGATTATTGAGAATCCCTTCTTGGTATGTAAAACAAAACGATTTATGATTATTATAATTATTGTACGGTACTTGTGGTTATATGAAACCACTAGGGTCGGCAATGGGAAGTTTCGGAGGTGATTTTGAACAATATTTTCCTTTGCGAAAAAGTTGTTCGAAGCGTGGAAAAACCTCGTCCAATCGGAGTGCTTCTATACCGGGCGGACAGGACAACGCCTAATGTCTCGTACATACATACATGAGTAGTGTAACGTACATACTAGGTGCTGTCCTGTCTGCCTGGTATAGGAGCGCTCTGATTGGTCGAAGTATTTGTTAATAACACCTCAACCATGCCTTGGACAACTTTCTCACAAAGGAAAATATTATTTCAAATCATCTCCTTTGATAAATGTAAAAACAAAGTTCTCATAAAAATGTAAATGACAGTGTATCGATACAAATTTCACAATCTAAACATATTACATCATCAAACCGTATTTAGAATGCAAATGAATGAATAGAGCCATGCATAATATTATACAAAATATAATACAACGTTACTCGAAGTAAAATGCAGGATGAAAATTTAGTAAAAATCGAGAGAGAGAAATGGACAGCTTTTATCGGGGGATCGGGCGGGATTCAAAGGCCTTCAGATAATCCGTGAGATGGTTTGATCTGGATGCGCGGGACGCAAGGTTACAGCGGTCGTCGGGTCAGCAACACCACGGCCGCGGTCCTCTCACTCTTTCCGCCCCTCACCCAGTCTCCCTACGTTCTCTCGCCCTTCCTTCCTTCCTATCATTCTCCCTCGGCTAACCAGTCAGCTAGCCGGCCCTTCATCGAGCTCTGTCTTCTTTACTTATCCTCGAGTCGACCGTGTCACGGCGCGACGTCTTCAAAACTCGTTCAGTTTTTTATTTTAATTATTCCATTGTAATGTTTGCAAAAATTATTTAATGCAATTATTTAATTGTTACGATATTTCGAAATAATCGATGAACACGACAAGCACCATAACAGCAACGCGAAGAATTTTTTATAATTCTGAATCAAAATTGAAAAAGTATTTGGAGAAGTTTTTGATATCGATTGCATGGTCGCTCCAGACCATGCGCCATAGGGTTTTAATTTTTTATCAGAACAGATTGCTGGCTTGGTGCATTTAACCCTTCGATTGTTACCCAATGCGGTAGTCGAGTTGCCTGCAAACAACTCGGTGGAGGGGGTGTCTGGGTCACCCCCTTTCATGTTAGTCTGTCTGGCTGGCTACCTTGCTGGGGTTCGCAACCCCAGCTTTCGCCGTTACACAGGCTGTGACACCGAAATACACCGGTTGTTTACATCCAGTCCACGTGTATCAATCGAGCTATTGATTAAACAACAGTAACGACTAATTACGAACGCGGCAGAGCCATCGATTTATGCTTACTTCCTTCGATCGGCACTGAGGCGAGTTAATATGAAGATAGTTCGATCGTTATCGGTAGCTTAAGAACCAGTTAGAACATCCGTTATTTAAATCGATCAAAATGTTCGTTATTTGATTAGAAATGTTTAGGTTAGTTACAATGGTTACTGCAGCGTGACAAGAACGAAAGGGAAAACGTTAAAGAAAATTTATCACTTTCGACTCAATTGAAAGAATTATGTTGTTCTCTAATAAGGCGAGTGGCCATTAATCTTAATTAATAGAGAGAAAGTTTAAAGGCTAATTGCGAGCCATTATGATGGAGGAGAGTTGTCTCGAACGCAACGCGTTGCGATCTCTCATATCCACGTATAGTTCTCCGATATATTCGCTGTTTTACACCCGTCCGTATCAATCATAATCTAAAAACAACGAAGGGGGAAAAATTACGCATCGTTCGCACGTATTGTTGTACCGGAGACATGGGAGTGGTTGATCAACCCTCGAGTTGAACGAGGGCCTGAAAACGCCCACTCAATAGTTGATACCGTCGGTTATCGTCTTCCTTTTTTGCAACTTGCCTCGCGAATGAATGCATCGTATTACGTTTATCGTGCGTGGGCGGCGCAACGGTTTATCAAGCAGACAGGGTTTTGCACCCCGCGTGCACCATTGACGCCGAACCGGGCTTCCAGAACCAGCCACGCTGGAAGGGAGAATCCTGTGCGCTGGTGGGGGTGTCTGGGGCAATCCCTTCCCCTCGTCTACCGGTTCCTAAACACGAACGCATTTTCCGGGGTTCGCAAATCTCTCGCTCGTTCACGTCCCGGTCGAAACTTCGCCACCGATGGCACAGTTTCGGCGAAACTTTACCTCGTGTCCCCAAGTCTGCTGCGAGACTCTCAGAGAATTTTTGAAAATGACTCGAGAAAGTAAGATCATCGTTTATGATTCATTTGATACAGGAAACGTTCTAATCTTTTTTCACAATTTTTACCCATTGCCCTTTTCTACATTGGAAGCTTAAGCTGTCATTGGAATATTTAGTATATTATTTTCTAAAAGTGAATCAGGATAGATTTAGCTTAGCATTGATCTTCTGTTGTAATCAGAATACTGAGAATTGTTTAATATTCGTATTCTCAGTAACGGGATTTATTTAAATGTCTAGAGATGGATTATGGCTGGATTCCAAATTCAGGCGAAGTTCCGGTGAGCGCATAGCGGTCGATACGTGGAATTCGTTGACATTGATCCAGCGAATTCGTCGTATAGCTATCGGTGAGTCACCGTGGCTCAGTGCCCTTCAACTCCGCCAGCTCCTCCGTTCGTTTTCTAAACTGGATAACTGCGAACCGGCGGGCACGTTCGATTTGCTTTCACCCTGACGCCGCGCCATTCCCTTCGAACAATTTTCACGTTCCTCGTGATGGCCACGCATCTCGTGTTTATTTGAAAAGATAATGGAAACCAGATTTCGCAAATGAATTATTTATCAAATCGTCTGCAATCAGATAACCCTTTTGGCTAATGAATTTCTATCCAACGAGCATTGGTGAAATGGAAATCTGCGATACTACGAACACTTTCTTCAACGTCCAAATAGACTGCTCTCGTTCTTCCATCTTACTAAAATAGTCAAATTTTAGACTTCATCAAATTCAATTCGCAAGTGATTATTGAGTTGTCTTGGATAGTGCAAGATCCAGATGTGAAGTAACCGTAGGAATTCTAAACCCCACTAACAATAAGTAGACTTTATTTCTACGTCTATAGGAGCTTCTAGACGGAAGGAAGTATCCTTGAGTTTGGTGCAATTTGGGATACGAGATTCGTGCGAGACGTTAGAGTGAGATCGATGCGAGTGGTAAAACACGGCGAAAATGAGCCGAGGAGTAGAAAAGTGGCACAATTGGTTCAGTGGGGCGGTGCCCCTGCGGCCTTGGCTCGGGACACTGAACTCCGTGGCCATGCGAAACGCAGAGCACGCGGTGCCCCATGCACTTCTCTTCTCCCCTCCTCTACGCCCTGATACGTGCAAAACGTGTGCGCTTCGAACGCGCTGCACCCGTTCCGTTTCGCACATACGCAATCCGTTCGCTGCCAGCCGTTTCGCTCGGAAACTAAACCCCAAGAGATCGGCAGCCGGCCACGCACGAACGACGCGCCTGGCTGCGTGTGCACTAGCGTGAGCGCACACGCGTTGCTAGATAAAAAAAAAATACGTTAAAGATTGTACTATATATTATCGTAATTTTTTGTCATTAATGAAAGAAAGCGTGATTTACTATAATTAAAGTAACCAGAATTCTTGCAGTTACGCGAATGCAACCTGCGATTACCTGGCGAATATATGAGCAAACATCAGTTTCCTTGACGTTATATATATTTCTTGACGCATTCCTTGATTCGCCTCGCGCAAACCGGGTATATATGGGTAGAAAGAAAATAAGGGAACAAAGCAGCTTCACAGCTCACCATCTGATCGTTTTATCCTCGGCCGCCTGAAGGAAAAAGCTTTCAAGACAGTCATTGTCAGGACGTTGGAAACGCGTCGAAAGCTCGCGGTGAAGCGCACTCGTCATTAGCGAGAGAACAAGCGAGAGAACGCAGGAGTGAGTTGGCCAGCTAAGCGGAGAGCATTCACCCTGGCCGACGACGTCCCGGCCCTTTGCCCAGCGTTTCTCAAACCTAATATCCTGCATTTGTATACGTGATCCTTAGGAAAACCGTGAGAAAAACTATGCAACGAAGTTGATTTAGAAACTGATTTAAATTTTCAACGAGAAGGACACCATTTTAACAATCTACGAAATAATTGATTTACGGCCAGGAACGGAATAACAAAAAAAATACGACGTTATCTGTAATGCCCAAGTTCTGCGATAGGGTTCTTAAAAATTGGACTAAGTTCGCGAGGAGGAGGAGGAGTGTTAAAAAAGAATTGGGAGCAGCTAAAAGGAAATTCGCATAATCGCGCAGCTGTTCACGTGGCGTTGGGCATTGCACTCGGCGCTTCTCCGAGCCCCGAGGGCGGTCCCCCGGGTTTGATACTCGCGGAATGCAACGCGGCGAGCTCGGCCGAGGATGCACGAGGCTGTGCGCCGCAGCTGCAACGGTCATCGGGTTCGATGCACCCGCGCGCGCGGTTCTGCATGCACGATTCTCGCACGAGTGACTCAGCCTCGTGCAGCCGCGCCGCGGATGCGACCTTGACCCGGCTGGACGTAGGTGCATCGCACCTTAGCCTCGGCCTGGCGTCGTCGTCGTCGAAACGATATAAAAGCGTGCTCGTAAAAAAAAGAGCACACCCCGCTGTGAATTGAGACGCTGGCATTGAACATTTTGTATTATGCCTGCCTGTTCGGCTATCCGCCGCCGGTTTCATTCCCGCTCGTTTGTTTTTGGTCGGGGCTCGCCAGTTGCAAAATATTACGACGTCGTTGTGTAATGAATTTTAACGGTATGCCTCGGGTTCGATGTTGGGAAACGTTCGGTCTTTTTATCTTGACTGAGCGTTCAAGAAACCGGGGCTGATTCTCGTGGAGTTATCTTGTTGTTCCAGTTAATCTCGTTATTTGTTGCACTACTTTTTTATGCTTCCAAGGTCTGTCTGTCGTTCATTTGGAGGTTATTGTGCGAGTCCCGGGTTCATTGTAACCAATGCCACCGAACTGAGATATTTTTCGCGAACGCGTTATCGTCGAGGAGACAAAAATATTAACGCACACATAGACGTGGATGAAGCGCAAACAGTGCCAATATCGTGGTGATTGGCTACGGAGAGATGTAAACATTTTAAGACAGTCTTTGTTATTCAATTTGATTGGAAATGTAATTTGTAATAATTGGATTGAAAAGTATTTCAATTCTTTAATTACTGTCGTTCTAGATAGACGATATGGTTATACACATATTGGCTACTTTCCAAAAATATTTTATTAGTGTGAGAAATTAAAAAATGCAAAACCCCTTTCACTGAACGCTCGTATAAATTGAAAAACAGTTACGTAGTATTATTTTCTGGCTCAAGCACTCGGTCTTCATCGACGCACTCCGCTTTCGAAGTACGCAAAAACGATAACTACGATTTCTAATTGTTTAAATCGAGTGAAAGTGTAGTAATGGATTTCACGCGAGATCAAAAACTCATTTCGCTTTGGACTCCTCTTCCACCTTTTCCGAATGCAAATAGCGTTCTTCCTATTGCGAATGCTATTGAACTCCTATGGAATTTCGCACAGCTCGTAATATTCAATGATGACCCTAGACTTTTCTTATTATTATTACAATATATACTTGAAGCTAGAAGTGAATGTGCATTTAAGGAGTGGGATATACACAATGTTGTACGATTCCTAGATGCTATTAAACTTCTATAAAACTTTACACAGATCGTAGTCTTAAATGACGTGCCACCAATTTTTCTTATTATTATTCAGGCAATGAATTAAGGTAAAAGTCAATGTGCATTTAAGATAAGGGATGTACACACCGTTCTCCCTTTCTGAAATGCTATTGAACTTCCATAAAACTTTATACAGCTCGTAACGTTAAATGACGAGCTATTATCATCTAGACAATGAATTAAGGGAAAAGCGAACGTGGATTTAAGAAAAGGGACAGAAGGACGGTGGCGTAGTTAATTTACTCGTATGCATAGTTCAAAGTGTGTTGTCCTCGGGGTACGGGTTCAACGTCTGCCGGACGGGAATGAGACAAAGGCTAAAAGTCCCTACCTCCTCGGGGTATCTTTATAGAACACAGTGTCATCGACATGCAACGACAGGGTGTATCCATTGTAAAGGTCAATGCATTCTATCGTGCGCGAGCTTATCGCGAAACGAGAGGCCGGTCTATATCGCTTGGTGAAACATGAATAAAATTCTCGAATGCTCTCGCCACGCGACGATCGGCTGCGTCCTCCGTCGTCGCGTTTCATCTCCTAGCCGTCGACTTTCTTAAACACACGGTTAGTTATCTGTATCGCGGTGTTATCGCGGTAGCAGTAAATCATAAAAAATGCTAAACAGTGCATTATTGTGCCAATCGTATGACCCGGTGCCTCTCTTTTTCAAGATTACACCAAGGAATTGAACAACAGTAATTGTTATCGAAGTATAGTTGTGCAGCTTTCAAATAATCGAAATCTGTTTCAATGCGAAAACATACAAACGCCCTTTTCTAATAGCACTGTTATCAAGTCACAATCTATTTCTTATACTTCATTCAAATTATACCGTATTGAACTCTGTGGAAGTGCCTTGATGCATGGGTTGACGGTACGGGAAAGCAACTCCGCTTCCCCCGAAGAAAAGGCGCGGCAAGGGCAATTATTTAAATCGGTGCATCGACTTGAATGCAAGGTTACGGGATGCATCGACGATCTGTCGTCCTCGTTCCTCGGGCAACAGTACGGTCATGTATTTATACGTACATCGGCAAAGGGATGTATTTCGGTCCCGCGGACGCTGACGCTTCTCTAACCTTGAACTGATCAAACGTACGCAGCCACCACCCCGACCATCCCATGTCCTGAGCTATTCCTGGACAGTCACCCTGGAGGACAACACGCGGCCGGTGTAATCTCTGTGCTACGTTCGCCTAGATCCCGAACCAAGCTGACTGGAATTACTTCAGTTAATGAATATATTATAGATCGAAGAATATCAAATTACTAGATATTAAAGTTTTATTGTTTTATTTAGAGTTCTGTGTAATTTCTGTTAACGCATTACGATAGATCAGAAAAGAATTCTACACATTTATTTTATTCATATTTCATATGGTTGCTTATAAGAAAATAATATGGGCTATGCGAGACTAAGAGAAAACCATTGCATCATAGAACAATAGGGAGAATGAAAATTCCATCGCTCCTTAATTACTTTTAACGAGTCCAGCCTTTCTGATTCCGAAAGGACGAAACGGAAACTGTACGTCGTCACGGACAGGTCCTCGTTAAATCGGGCCCATGAAAAGCGGCTCCTAACCATAGAGGGAAAGCGCGAGGCGCAAGAAAGTCTAGGCTCCCTTCGTATTTCCAATGCCGGCACGCTTGAACACGCTAACGAGTGTTCTATTTTTCAAGAGCACTATGTTTACCGCTGCCGGCGTCTGCCACGCCGTCGCTCATCCTCCCCCGCATAATACCGTCTACGTGGCATTCTATACCCCTCGACAGACGTGGCTCGATGTGTGACAACGACGTCGACGACGGCCAAGGGAATGGGGCAGACAGACATTGCACTTTCCCTCACCACCACTGGCTTGCTTGCTTGCTTGCTTGCCTGGCCACCCTCGCTACTTTGCCCTCCGACTCGTATCCTCCGTCGTCTCCGACCCCTCTGACGGCCAACGATAACGTCGAGGTCGATCGGCGCCCAGTGGTGGACAACCTACGTCGTATTAAGAAAGTCAAGTTCACCCCCTAGGTTTTCGCGAGTAATCGAAAATTAGTTAAACAGCTTGGGATTAGAGCCCCTATCAAAGTTCAAGAATTAGAAGAATTATTTTTAAAGGAACTATTGAGGATTAAACTAAAAATATTGATGTAACAGAAATAATTTATCTTGTAACGCAAGTAATTTCAAATTATAATTCGTTGAGTTGACTTCTACGTAACTGGAATCAGGATAAGACGAGGTAAAAAGTGTGCCGGCACAGATTGGTGCACCGGCGAAAAGGACGAGGTATTTGCACTAGACCTAGAGAAAAACAGTGCGCCACGCGGAGAGGGTGTGCATAAAATTAGACGGTGCATTCAACTCGGTTGAGAGCGTGCCAACAACGGCCGGGCGTCTTTCTTGTTCTCGCTATGCGGCACGATAGCGTTGCAGCAGTAGCCAGGATGGCACCAATGCCCTCGTTCCAAACTTCTCCATGACAAATCGTCTTCCGCCTTCGGAATGCACGTGATGCATTAGAAAGCAAACATTCTGCAATTAATAAAGAATTTACCGACATTTACCAGATCATATGAAGTCAGAGACCATTTAGAAGCTTCAGCAATATGCTTTCATCAAAATCCGATTGTTAATTCTCTTGTTAATAAATCTTTAATTAATCAAGTTAATAAATCAAGTCGTCGGACTATTAATTGATCAGTGAATATTAAGAGATCTTTGGATTGGTTCCGGTAAAATTTTTGTTGGGAATGTATCAGAGGAACGGCGAGGATGAAGGGAGACGAGGGCTTCAGGGTACGTCAGTGGGAACCGTTTCGCGGGATGCAATGCCGTGGCCGAGAGACAAAGACATTGACATTCAAAAGAGAGGGCCTCCTTTCCCGTGGCTCTTCACTTCGCATCAGACAGAACACTAATCCCTCCTCCTCCCTGCCACCCCTTCCCCCCTCGTCCCTGTCCACGGGCTCGCGTTACGTAGTCGCGTTTCGAACCTGTGCAAGAGCACGTACCGGTGAGCGCGCGTGCGCCCTTCGCTCACCCTCCTCGACTTCACCCCTTTTCGTCTTGGTCATTTGCATCCTTTTGCAATTCCACGGGACGCACGCCGACGATTCTCGATGGGGTTTCGTCTGCCAATGAACCGAACGGGATAAAAAGTACAAAGCAAAGGTATTCTAGACGGCTCAGATTTTTGTTATCGCAAGTTTTTAATGATAAAAATTATCGCGCAAGATATGGACGTTCTTTATAAGAAGTTCATTTATACACGATCAAATTTTTGTAAATTCTACGTAATTTGGCTTGCTGCCTGTCTTCTAATATTACAGTTTTTGTAGTTCCTACAAATGCTTTTGTTAAATGCATAGTAGAATTCTACGATCATCCCTCGCAACGCGGTTCGGCACAAAACTCCCATAGCCCTTTTCATTAATTAACAAGTTATTAAAAATAAGCATGGTACCTAAAAAACCCTCTGATGTTGGATCATTTTGATACCCCTGACAATTATTCAGGCGATACGACCAAGACGAGTCGCGATCGGCGACGATACATACGGAGATTACTGTACACCTTGCAGAAAGATCTATGAAGAAACAAATTGCAACGGGATCTGAATAAGACCGAAGGAACCGCTTCACAAAGGATTCTGACGTCCCGAAGATTAAACTGACCCTCTTCCAGTCCCTGCATAATAGCCGGGCTAGCGAAAAAGAGAGACGCGAGGTTTCTTCGGAAACAAAAACAAGGTCCGCGACGTTAGCTTCGAAGCAAAAGTAAAAATAGACCGTCAGGGAACAAGGTGAAGCGCAAGGGGCGTCTCGGGGGTTGAGAAGCGGGTGGCGAAACGTGGACAGAGGTAGAACACAAAGTGAAAGCAAAAAAAGATAAAGAGCGCGGTGGGAGGGGCAGGTGGAGGAGTAGGATGAGGGCATGGAAGAAAGAAGTGAGTGAAAGAGAAAACGAGAGAGAAAGAGAGAGGAGATGGGGGGGAGAGAGAGGTAGGCATCGTCTGGCTTCAGGGTTCTCTGGAAGGAGGTTGTAGGCTAGGGTTGGTAGGAGGTTGAGGTCGTCGCCGCTTGCGGGAACGAGGCATTGACCTCAAGTGAGTTAGGATGTCTGCCGGTATTGATTCGGCGGCGGTGCAGCGGACTCGGGGGCGGCGAAACAGGAATACGGGAGTACCGGGATGTCGGAGAGGGTTGGCGGCCTGTGACGCCTGGAGGGACGACACCCCTACGGTTAGGGGGGGCTGGCTGGATGGTTGGTTGGTTGGTTGGTTGGACAGAGACCGGTCTAGAGCAGCGCGGTGATCCTCGTTGACGCCGGGAGAGAGGGAGAGAGAAAGGGTGCAACGCACTGGGGCAAACTTTCGTCTCGCTCCCGTATCCGTCCGCCGTTTCTTTCCCGCCCTCGTCCGCTTCGCATTCGCACGAGCAAAAAGAGGAACTGGCTCGCAGACAGGGCGGTTGCCAAGCTCTGAGAGACCTATTAAAAAATCCTACCCGATTCGGAGCCAGTTCGAACGAGATACTTATTGCCGGGAACGGTAGGAGGGTACGAAAGGAACGTAACGGAGCTGTTCAGGCACTACTCACGTTTTTCTATTGTCTTTCGAAGTTTCTAGGGCGAAACTTGTTGCCGGAAGTTTTGAGACTCCTTGATGATTGTCAAGGTCGAAATTGATTTGAATTTTTTAAATAGGAGTTGTTAGTAAAACGGTTAAATATGAGCATATATTTAAGCTATACTAATATTTAGTAAAGGTCAATGATGATTACTGATAGAAATTTTCAATGACCGTGGTAACGAATATCCGGACGATATTCTAATTACGAAACGTTACGGTAACATGGAAGTTTGTCCCAGTGGTGTCGTTCGTCGGTATTTCATCCTGTAGTCAAACGTTCCTCTAATTAACCTCCTGTTGCACCTAGCCATCTCTGGCAGATATTAGACAATCAAACCAGTTATTAAGCAGATTTATGCTAAGCAGTAGAATTACAGTAATCTGCTGGTATACGGCCATCGATCGGGATAAGACTTGGTCGTATATCTGAAAGAATAGATTTCCTAGAAACGTTTGTCGTTGGAAAACGAGAGCAGTATCGACCGTGTGAGTGTGGCAATAATTGGATATAAATAGATAAATAAGAAATCATTGTATTAAGTTACTAAATTTCATAACGAGGTCTGCAACTACCGTCTGTACTTCTAATTCCCCATAAATCGGCATGCATGTTAAACGGTTAAAAAATTAAATACCCGCGAATTATATGGTTGATCATTTAAAATCAGGCAGGATGTCGCGTTGTCCTCGCATAGCGCAGGGTTGAACTTTCCACCTGGTTGCCGTCGCGTTACGGGGCGTGGCAGTGGCATAGTAGTAGTGCAGCACGAGAGAGCGAAAGTTCGCCCCAGTGCCGCCATCCTGTCTGCAGAATTCCATCCCCCGTGTCCGGGCGACCTAGCGTTCGGTCTCCCCCGTCGCGTTGCACCACCACTATCCCAGCTACCATCACACCAGTCGACGCGAAATCAGTTACGGTTTCTGTAACGAGATCCGCTGATGCAGGAACCCACCATAGTAATGGTCCCTTTGTTACGTTCATCCATATCGCGGGCTACGTCTATCTTTAGACTATAGAGATTAGGCTGTAGACCATTAGCTTAAAATATCAGAGATACGATACTTAGCTATTACCTCCCTGCGGATAAACGTTTTTAAATCTTCGTCCAAAATATTTCGATCTGACAATTATAAAAATGGCAGTGTAACTTTGTCCCTCGCCTCACCCTATTTCTTCTGGATTTAATTTCGCCCTCGAGTGGCGAACTGACTCAGGGGTGAAGAAATCAACCGTGCATTAATTATTCATAAGCATCGGGGGGTTCAATGCGTTCCGTTACATTGTATGTATGTTTTAAACGGGGGAAAAAGAGAAATAGGGTAAGATTCGGCGGAAGCTTTATTTTGGACGCTTTCCAGAGGACGTATGAAATCGCCCTGCCGACCTTTCAACTCTCCCCTTGTATAGACATTTAAGAAACCATAATACTAGAAATTCTAATCTGGAGATTCTACCCAAAAACGTTTTAGTAGATTTATAGCTATGGAAGCCGTATGTAATCTCCTATTATCCTTACTATAGTTGTCTAGCCAAAAATACAATGCCAGATTATCCTTCAACCTCTCATTCGCTTAAAAATACTACTTCATCTCACTTGATCCCACTCACTG
>SHCU01000002.1:1970989-1983466 GCA_004307685.1 Ceratina australensis
GGTCGGTGAAGGGTCTCTGTCTAGGTGAGGGCCGACTCGTGCGCGCGCATTGGATGCAGTGGAGGTCATCCACCTGAAAGGTCGGGGTCACACTCTTGGCTCGTAGACCGTCGCGGCGTCGGGACGCAGGGTTTCGTGCCGGGCGGCGAGCGGGGCTGAGCTTGGCGTACGCGCGGGGGTGGTTCATCGCCATAGCAACCCCTGCGCGCAGTCAAGGCTAGACCGTAGGTTCTCAGTCGCGGCACAATGTGTACTACCGTCTGACGTACCGGGGGGAGCGGGCAGAGAGACACGGGGAAAGGGGGTAGTTTTGACTCGCTGCCGGGGTAGGAAAGGTACCGACTCGCAGAACTCGTCGCGGGTGGCGATTTTCACGCAACTCCGAATCAGGAAAATGCTAATACCCCTATTTCTTTGATACACGCGAAACAATTTACTTAAACATTCTATAAAATCCTACGAGCCTTTATTTTTTATATATGTAAAAAACGTACACGTTTGACATTATTATTCCATTGTTTTATATTTTATATCGCAATCATTCGCGAAAATACAAGTAATAATTTTGTATCGTTTTTATTCACCACTAAGCACTTAATTAAACATAGGAGTATTTTTTCTTATATGTATACATACAAGTGAATATACTGTGTAGCATTTTTGACGTGATTTATATTGTATTGTCTGGTTTTTTATATTACATACACTGCTAGAGGAGATTCCATGCTATTGATTGCCTAGTTTGCATGCTTTGCTCCCTTTTAGCCGACGACGCTGATGCATACTAAAAGTGCGATTTTCGACGGATCGTTTGAAAATAATGTAGGTGATTACGATCGGGCGAAGCACATAATGCGTAACAAATTGGACGCTACAGCTTTTAAGAAATTGTAGTGTTATGATCGCATAAAATATTTTTCATTGTTATCGACTTGAGATCGTATATTTAACGAAGTGTTTACTTAATAACGAGTTTCAGTTAATATTCCATCAATTTTCCGGAGTATATTCCATACGTACAGTAATTCTCTGGTTAATAACGAGTTTCGTTCCGTCTGATTAGTAAGCTTTACTTTCTATTAGAATGAATGGGAAAAATCGATAGATGGAGAAAATGTATTTAATTTTTTCTGGGTACTGAAACATGACGAATGTATTTGAACAAGTATGTACTAAATTCCGAACGAGACGTTGCTGATAAGAAGTTCAATGTCAAAGACGGATTTAGATATCGCGAGATTACGCGACGATCCACGGGCACGAATTTCATTTGCCGCTCGACTTTGTCGTAGGTCGTTATCAGACATCAGATTGCACCATTTCAGTGAACTGGCAGAAATTTAAAATGGGATTAAAATAATTATCTAACCTCTTTATTGATACCGTCTGATACATTGCTTATTTCAAATTTTCATTTCACTAATTACTTTACATCAATCTAATACAATTTTCTATTCATCTAATGCAAGAGTAAAAATTTATATAATGCACATGGTAGAGTATGAAGAAAAATAAGAACTAAGTCTTAAGATAACAAATATTATGACAGACTCCGTATCGACACAGTCGAAACGTAATTCTATCCTCCGTTGGTGCAATCTATCATTAGCACAATTTTTCATTAATTTCACAGCATCAAGTAGCCATAAAATAAATCTTGAACGGTGAATCTGTTGGGCAATAAAACTGGTTGGAAGAGATTGGTCCAGGAAGCGTGCAAAATCGAGGTATACACGCGAGCGGGGCGTCTAGAAAGGAGGCTAGCGAGGCAAGGGTAGATCAGGTCGGTGCCGTCGTTCGCGAAGAGACCATGAACAAAGACCGGTTCTCGTATGAAGGTCACTGGTTCAACGGCGCCCATATACACACATGCACGCGTTCGTTCTCTCCGCGAAGGCCACGTTTCACTTTCGTTCGCCAAAAACCGTTTTCTTCTTTGGGTACCTTTCTCTTTCCCTTTTCTCTCAGACGACCCGCCGAGACGCGAGCCTGCCTCGATCCGGTCCGCTTCGCCGATCCACTTGCACTTTCGACAGGTTGAAGATCCAATCATGTTCATTATTTTGAATAGTTTCGGGAAGTTAGTTTGAAAAATTTGTTACACTTCTTTTTAGGGATCGGCCTTACGTTCAGTCTTTATAATAAGAATAGAAGTATTACATTGAATAAAATATTTTGTAATCTCTGTACGGATGTTATAAGATTTTATAAGTCAAAGTGGTTATATACAAGACAGTAGAGACATTTTTATCACTGATAAAATATTTTTATGTAAGGTTTAATTTTAATAAAATTGAAAATCCGGAAATGCTCCTCGTGCCAGCTTATACATATTATTTCGCCGCACCTTGCGTACAACTGAAAGCGATATTGGAAATGATAATAAAGATTCGACGTTAGCCAAGGAAAGTTGACGGCCACCGAAACAGTTTCGCTTTCATAAACGGCTCTCACGCTGGCTCTCGACACGGCACCCGGTCCCAGTGGCGTGTTTTCAGGATACCCGGCGATCGCGATCCGGTTTCTAAAACTCTCGCCGCGACGTGTCTCGCTTTCTTTTGGGCGCGAGCGTTCTCCCTACGGAGAACGAAAGTGGAGAACGGTCCGGGTCAGAGCGGCACCGGGTCGACGAACCGACCGGAATTCTCTCGCGTGACGCCATCGCCGCGCACCGATTCCAACTAATTTTCTCTTTCCTTGCCGATACGGTGAAAGTATCGAAGAGCCAGTTTCCTTTCGGCCACGGGGCCCTGTTTTCCATAGAAATTTTCCTCCTCGAGTAATTAAGAGTGTCTCGTAATGTATTCTGAATATGTTGATCTAGTGGTTGATAATTAAAAAGTAAATGTTATGTCGTTCTATTTTTTATTTAAGTAACACGTGAAGTACAGTAAATATCCCAATTTCTGTTCATGATACAGTTTCTACTCACTGGCTTATTTTTCTACAATTTCATGTCATCTTTAAATTAAAAAAAAGTGGGCTGTGCCGTAAATTGTTACATTTTATTAAATGTATTATTGTAAAGTCTCGATCTCATCAAAGCATGCTTGTTTGGAAGACTCGAAAAGCTGATATATAAAAGGAACTGAAAAACTCGAAGGGCTGACGCTGTCCAAGGACCAGACCGAGGGAAGCTGAAACATGAAGATGACCTATATGGCGAGGTCTGGGTTAGCCTGTCAGAGTATTCTGACTGAGTGAATCTAGTATGTGCGGTATCGGGTGGCCGAACACTATATCGGCAATGAGACCACGAACAAGGAAGGCTTTCTCCGTTGACCTTGGGGCCCAGCTACAGCCCGGAGGCTACGTGAACTTGAACCAGTCCCGCGTTCTCTCCTTACGTCCGCCGAGACGGTGCTCCTTTCTTTAATAGGCTTGACAGCAGCCTCGTGAAAATTACGCAACGTCAAATATCATTCTATGTTAATTATGTAACTCACTCGATTTAGTGTCCCAGGACTGATAGGATTCTATTACTTGTGGGACTGATAAGATTCATGTAGATTGACTCGTATTAATTTCATACTAAAGATCGTGATGAAAAGGGTATTACACTTTCTGTTAAACGGTAAATATAATGTTGGCGTAGAAAGTTCAGTTTGGTTGTTGCACTCAGTGAAAGTGTAGAGTTCAGTGAAACACGTTGTGCAAATTGATCTCGTTCCTCAGATTACGGTTTTAAATCTTATAAGTGAAATTGTGACTTTAAGATGTATCCAGGTGTGCTGATGCACGCGTCTTCGTATAGATTAGAAATTCTAAAAATTTCCCAAGAAGATTTGTAAAACTTCTAGGAATGTATTAAAATAGTGAGACGTCAGGAAGATAAGCTGTATCAGCTGCAAGCGAACAGGCATGCAGAGCTATTCCGTAAATAACTCGAACATGTGAGGACCTCCTTTGAGGGTAAACTGACCTTGCTGTCGTCCCAGACGTTTGTCTTCCTTTAATTATACGACAATCCCTATTTTCGCCTCTTCTTTTTCACTAATGTAGATCAGTACGGTAGACCAAGGCCAAGTCAACTTCAAAACTATTTTTATTTCTCTTCTTTCTTGTTCCCTTTGATTGTCTCAACCCAACTGATATTACACAGATTCAGATATATCACAGATTTCGTAGCAATTATTAATTTTAATAATATTTATTACTATTTATTCTTATACTATGCTTGTTCAGTTTTTTTGTTATCAATATCTTATCCTGTTATCTGTACTACTCCCTACTATTTCATGATCCTGCACAAAAAAAGAGAACATGAACGTTTCCTTTTTTCTCTATCATTTTAGTCCAGCTTTTTTCTATCGTTATCTGTCATTTCCTAGCAGTGTCTCGAAATATCTCAGCACGTTCCCCTACTCGTATCGAAAGGCTCTCTCGTTTCCTCTCACGGCTAGATCGTTCCCCACTCGGTCCTTCTCTATTCCAACCCATACGGTCTGTATAAACGCGTCTTGTCCCTAACCTAATCCAACGAGAGTCGCGCTGAGCCCGCACCAGGCTCGGCGAGACGCGCAGCGTAGACCGGTTTGATGATTCAGGTTCATCTAGATCTAAACAACTACGACCTCAGGGGCCACGTAATACGCGTCGAACCCACCGCACGAAGATTAACCCCCCTGTGAGAATGGCCTCGGAACGGGGGGCGCATTATGCTAACATTCCACGTACCAAGGATTAAAAAGAGGCGACACGTCGTTCGATTTATCCCATTCGCATATTTTCGCATTCTAATCGTGCCTGTCGCCGCGCACTAAATTCTACTGTTTAGTATCATTCCTTTGCTTAGAGCTTCGCGAGTAGACTGTAGACTTTATGTACATAGAAAAATTGGATTTGCGGACTGTATTTATCAGAATATAAAGAAATAGTTGCTGCATAATAAATTCATATAAAATTGTTTCGTTAAAATTAAAAGAAAAGTAGTCGCAACATAATATTAATAATTGACACTTATTAATTATTGTGCTACATGATATATGTATGAATTTCCAAAAGTATCGAACGTGTAGCTCAAGAAAAACTGGGGAACAAAGTCTATCCACAACCCGTATACTTTCGTCGTAGTGTTATTTTATTAAGCCGAAAATTCGGCGTTCCTGGTGGTATACATGTCTGTGTACGATGCGGGAACGGGTGTCAGGCTAGAAATCCTGGCCAAAGGAGACCTTGACCTTCGCTAGGCGACCTACAACGCCCGCCTCGTTGAACCCGACGTCTAGGGGGATCCATAGACGAATATTCAGAAGGGTTTAAATGTTCATGCTATTATACTTATTATAATCCATTCTTCCGCGTCTCGACCGAGGGGGAGATTCGTCTCAGGAATCAGTCTGGTTCACTCACACACCAGACAGACCCGGCCGTCTTCTCTCGAATAGAATTCCTCACAATGCATAGATAATAGACTGTATTAATCAAGTGGATGCCCATGAATTAACTATGGATCTGTAAAATTGTTTTTATTGTTTATTCATTAATATCCTTATTTTAAATGGTCGTATCAATAGAATTATTAATGACTATGTTAATTAAAGAATTATATTGCCTAGTTTTATAGTAAGTAGTAGATACTAAATTATATAGATTAATGGTTTTCTGAAACTGTAGTTCTGTGACTATAATTCTGACGAACTTATTAAATTACGCTACGGCATCGTGATGAATTCTGTTACGCCGCTAAATCATAAGAGATACTCGACTTTCTATAGAACACCTTGTGGCGACATAAACCGTTAAAGCTATGATAAAAATAGACGCCGTAGCATTCTGGGCTCATCCCAGTTTGCCGGGACGAATCGTTCGTAAAAGAATGTGTCAGACCTTCGAGGTCCTCTGAAGAACTGTAATCGTGAAACCGCTCCGCTGGCCTGGGAGTACTTGCGGCTTGGTACGGCATTGCAGCGAGATAGATGGATGGTTATAGCGAGTGCGTCGAAGCGGGTTGCGGGGGCTGATCGATAAAAGCGGCAGTCGAGTTCACGAGCCTCATTCAAGGACAAGGCCATGTGATAGCGGCCGCGCAACCGCGGTCGCGCACTCAACCACCCTTGCCTATCGCCTCCTCGTTTCACTCAGGTTTGTCGCAACTCTCTACGAAACCCTGATCTCCTAGACTGTAATAGAAATGATAGAGAGATCAGTTTCATATAAAGAGTCATGGAAAAATAAAAAGTCAGGTATTGGAATAGTATTACGAAATAAACTAATCAGGATTCTTCGTATATTTGGAATATCTAGAATCAATCGAGTGTACGGTATGCGAGCGCAAGGTAGGAGAATAAAATAGATGAGATTCCGTGCTAGTAAGAATTCTTTAACATTATTTCTACCGAAGATGTCAACACCTTTCTTGACTGAAACTTATTTCATTATGCAAATTGTTATAACTCCAATATTTCCTGAGTTATCATCATCAGAATGTAACCGATTCCTCAGTAGAAAAAGAAGAATAGATAAGATTCGAGGGTTCTGAGAATAGTTGGAAATAACTCGTGGTCGTATATCCGAAGATTATAATTTATGTTGACCTAAAATAACTTGGAAGTCCTCTCAAGGCTTATTTTATGAACCTTTCAGGTGGCTAAATCAGGCCGACACGAGGTCGTGGCAAATTTTCGGCGAGAAAGGGAGATTGTCCCACAGGCAGCGGTCTGAACGAATTACCCACCCCTGTTTCCACGAATTGCGTAGCACGCACACGCGCCTAGGTCAACCGTGGGTGGCGCGGCTAGCTTTCCCCTGTCTGCCCCTTTTCAACCCCCGGACGTTCCATTACCGAAGTCCGTTTCCACTTGTCGCGGGCGATTCACACCCTCACGACACACACAAGGACAGGCAGACTCCGCTCGTTTGTCAAAATCGTATTCGCCCGTCGCGTGCACGCTGAAAAATAGCAAGTAGGCTCGCGAGCTTTTTACGCACTTACGTGCAAACGCGATGCAAGGGTTCGCGCGCCGAACGAACGCGCACGCGTCGCGATTCTCACCCCGACGGCGTGCACGCGCGCACGCGAGAGATATTCAAGGGGTTAAGTACGGCGGAGGATCCTCTTTTCTCTTCGTAAACGCGTGTACCGTTTGCCCTCGTCGAAACGAAGAACGAAAACACAGGAATGTATCGGACAGATAAATTATGAAAATGCAATGGCGAATCAGTTTCTCACTTAAAGAGAATTTAATTCGGCGTGTACCCTGATTGACTCGCATTGTTTATCGCATCGGTATTTGAGCCAAAGTAGACACGCTGAAAATACGACGGGTAGATGAGAGTAAAGATACTTGGGAAGAGAGTGGCAACGAGCAAGTGGGAAAGGACGGATGAATAAGAGAAGGAATATAGGGACGGCGTTCAGGAGAAGGATAAAAAGCGGCGCGGTGGTGCGTGCGCACCTGGAGTCTCTCCAGCCTGGAGATCGTGTTGCGTGACATTGCGTTGTATGGGGTCGTATCGCGTTTTATATATACATATATATATATATATATATACGTGCGCGGATAGCATAGCGCGGACNTTCTTTAACATTATTTCTACCGAAGATGTCAACACCTTTCTTGACTGAAACTTATTTCATTATGCAAATTGTTATAACTCCAATATTTCCTGAGTTATCATCATCAGAATGTAACCGATTCCTCAGTAGAAAAAGAAGAATAGATAAGATTCGAGGGTTCTGAGAATAGTTGGAAATAACTCGTGGTCGTATATCCGAAGATTATAATTTATGTTGACCTAAAATAACTTGGAAGTCCTCTCAAGGCTTATTTTATGAACCTTTCAGGTGGCTAAATCAGGCCGACACGAGGTCGTGGCAAATTTTCGGCGAGAAAGGGAGATTGTCCCACAGGCAGCGGTCTGAACGAATTACCCACCCCTGTTTCCACGAATTGCGTAGCACGCACACGCGCCTAGGTCAACCGTGGGTGGCGCGGCTAGCTTTCCCCTGTCTGCCCCTTTTCAACCCCCGGACGTTCCATTACCGAAGTCCGTTTCCACTTGTCGCGGGCGATTCACACCCTCACGACACACACAAGGACAGGCAGACTCCGCTCGTTTGTCAAAATCGTATTCGCCCGTCGCGTGCACGCTGAAAAATAGCAAGTAGGCTCGCGAGCTTTTTACGCACTTACGTGCAAACGCGATGCAAGGGTTCGCGCGCCGAACGAACGCGCACGCGTCGCGATTCTCACCCCGACGGCGTGCACGCGCGCACGCGAGAGATATTCAAGGGGTTAAGTACGGCGGAGGATCCTCTTTTCTCTTCGTAAACGCGTGTACCGTTTGCCCTCGTCGAAACGAAGAACGAAAACACAGGAATGTATCGGACAGATAAATTATGAAAATGCAATGGCGAATCAGTTTCTCACTTAAAGAGAATTTAATTCGGCGTGTACCCTGATTGACTCGCATTGTTTATCGCATCGGTATTTGAGCCAAAGTAGACACGCTGAAAATACGACGGGTAGATGAGAGTAAAGATACTTGGGAAGAGAGTGGCAACGAGCAAGTGGGAAAGGACGGATGAATAAGAGAAGGAATATAGGGACGGCGTTCAGGAGAAGGATAAAAAGCGGCGCGGTGGTGCGTGCGCACCTGGAGTCTCTCCAGCCTGGAGATCGTGTTGCGTGACATTGCGTTGTATGGGGTCGTATCGCGTTTTATATATACATATATATATATATATATATATATATACGTGCGCGGATAGCATAGCGCGGACGCTGGAACGTCGAACGCTATAGGTCGACAACCATGCGCGTTCGCCACGGGCTATGGCTGTAGGCTATCCCCGAGGAGCGCGACGAGGTACGAGACAGCGGACCGGAAGATAAACGGAGACGGATAACGCGGGACGGAGACGAGCGTACGCACGCCGGGCGACGGAGAGAGACCGGCCGAGGGCGAGAACGAAACGGAGATAATAACGAGAGCGAGGGGGACACGCGGACGGCGGGAGAGTGAGAGAAACGAGAGCGCTTATGCACCGCTGAATCTACCGCGACCGGCCGGCCGCACTCTCACTTTCGCCGGCGCCGATGACGGTTCTCGTCGTCGTCGGCTCATCGCCGTCTGTGCTCTACAACCACCTACTACTTTTCTCACTCCCTCGGCCGTGATCGTGCGACGATAGCTATCTCGCGTCGCCAGGAGATAAGTATTTCCAGTGGGAAACGAGTGTAATATGCACATTAAATACAACAGGCGGACACGTGATCGATCTTATTGATTATTATTGATCGTTCAAGTGGATACACGAGAAATTAGCCGGTTATCATTTGTGCGTCTCGTGAAAGGGTTGACGGAGGTAACGCGACCGTGGTCAACCGTTGCGAGCGGGTGGATCTCTCGTCTCGATCGGGTATCGAGGGTGACAGAGGAAAACCGAGAGTGCTCGAGGAGAGGGGTAGAGAGCTTCGAGGGCGGGAGCGAGAAAGCAGAAGGGAGGAGGACACTGCGTGGGTGGTGGGAGAGAGGGAAAGGTCGGCGGTGTGGCCCGCGAGGGACTACTCGTATTCCGAGGACTCTTGTTTTCGGCGAACTACTAACAAACACGCGTCCACGCGGCTCGAGCTCGCTCGATCATCTTTTCTCCACACGTCTGCGGGTAGATGCATTCATCAAACCGGTGCAGTGATTCGCACGTGCTGCCTGAAGATTACTGTTTCAGTCTCCGTTTCAGCAGTGGAGATATCGCTCTGCAGCAAGTGCGGCCGTTACCGAGAGACGTGATTACTGGAACTACGTTCTGAGTGCGCAAAAGGATTTATTGAATATTTCAGTGTGGAAACACGTTATCAGTGGGAGTCTACGTATTTCTTAATAGATTGTTCCCGTGCTTCGGCAAAGAAACGTCGCTGTGGTCACGTGCACGCGGTGTTGTGAACACTCGAGACCGGTGCATTCGGACAGTGATATCTGGATTCGTTTCTCGGCGGAGCTCGCGGTTTCTCGATACAACGCGGCGTGCTGCGGTACGCGCCCCGCGTAAAGTAGAGTGATTAGTTCGGAGTGTTGCCACGAGGGCTTCGGCTCGCAGGTGTCACGCCGCCGCAAGACATTGACCGTGACATTCGGGGGACGCGGACTGATACGAGTGAAAGCGTCGCCGTGCACCGGCTCGCCGTTGGATTATCGTTCGCGTTTGTGATCTTTTCATGTACTCGAAGCCGCTGTGCCAGCGTTCTCGTGCGTGAATGAAGCCGATCGCGACGGCCGAGAGGTTTTCGAATAGATCACCGTGACCCGCGGCATCGCGGGTGATACGTATTAAACGTGGCTCACACGGCGAGGGACAGGGCCGCCGAACTTCAGGCGGAAGTTAGGAGCGCGATCAGGGTGCTTCATGCTTGGTGCCCCAGGGCGCCTCAGGGCCACCGCAGTGACACGGTGTTGATGTCACCGCAGAATCAAATGCGTGGCAGCCAAAGAAACGGAGGACCGAACCAGCAACCACCAGCACCGGCTACCGTCGTTGTCAGCTCGACGTCCAGCATGAGACCGCCGCCGCCGCCGCCTCCCCCCAGGGCCAGGGTGTCTGCCGAGGGCAAGGTCCACCACGAGGAACCTACCAGCTCCATTCCTGATCTCGGTGAGTGCTACGAATCACGTTGTCGTAAAATATTTACTGGTTCCTTTACCAGCGGTCCGTTGAAATGAATCGACGAAAATGAACACGTTCACGTATGACTGACATTATCAAATATAAATCGAACGGCGTAAACTTATATTTTTTTTTATCAATTTAGTTATTGACGTTTGCTACCGCGTAAAATTGCCGGTCAACCGTAAGTTAACAATTCGGCAAAATTCGATTAATAGTATTAGAATTAATGAAATTCATTTTCGGTTAGTGACTTGAGAATTTAAATCGTGAATTGGTAATTTGTATCTCGGATCCGAACTTTTAATGATGACTGTACTCAGAATTAAAATTGGATTTTGAACTGCTCCCCGTTTATCGTACAAATACGGAGAACTAGGTGATTTGGCTTGATATTCTAATCTACCAAATGATATCGTCCTGGTTTTTACTGTGACGATTACGAAAAAAATCGATAATTTGTAGGGGTCAAGCTAGAGATTACAGTTTTTGTTTATCAGCCAATCAAATATTCTTGACTTGACTGAGAATGCGATAATTAATTGTTGAATTGAATAACCGTTCTAGTTGATACTCTTGATTATGATCTGGCAATTTTTAACTGACAAATTATGTTATAAAATTTCACGTATCATTTACCAATTCGTAAACTCGATCGTAAATACATTAAATGCTATGTACTTGTAACGTAAAATAATCTGCAAGTATAGACAGTACAGGTACCAAACGACATTTAGTGCCGAGCAATTAATGTATTGTGGTCTCGGATAAAGAAACCCAATATTAATGAGCGTTATGCGAATATCGTAATCACGCTGTTTACAATAACAAAGAATCATTTATCCGGACGACCATCGCTGTCGTACGATTCAAACTTTCCATTGTACCTTGCACAAAACGCGGCTACAATCGAATCGCATAATCCTCCATTACCTTTCTCAAGCATTTGTTGAAACGACGTTTCCTTTCCTTATCAAATACGCACTCTAAATAGCGGTACAAGTACAAGATACTCTCGTTGCATCATCGATGTTTCCACCGCCTTTCTTAATGCATTTTTCTAAACAGAAACCAAATTCGTCTTTATTTATCGATAATATCACTTTATCATAGCTGCGTCGCATGCTACATTTCTTTGCTTTTAGAATCCACGATAATAGTTCCACGACGATAGTTCATGTAAAATAATATTTGTTGTCATGAGACTGTAGACTTAACGTCCATCCAATTTCGCCAAACTTATTGCATCTTGCAGTCGCTAAAATGTTGCTTCAGTTATTATAAGGTTGCAGGTTGTAAATTTATTTCAACGTCTACCTAGATTCACCTTGAATTTTCTAAGATTTTCAATAATCACGAGACAGGTTGTACGCTTCAACATCTAATTTCAATTTCACGAAGCTACCGCTTGTAGCAGATTCTGCAAATTTTTCCACGTGGACGGTCGAATACTTGGATGAATCATTGTCCTGCCGATTGAAAAATATGAAATAGCATGATGACATTTAGTCCGGTAGGTCATTCGCGGAACCGGCTCGCATTCAGCCCGTACTATGTTTAGTGTTTACGTCTGTACGTTTCATTAACGATAAGCCTCGCTAAGTCGCTATCGTCTCTTCGTGACGACCGGACGTTTGTGTAACGCGAAGGTCGCCAAGAGAATTCGCGCGCGCGCGAGAGAGAGAGAGAGAGAGAGAGACAAGAGAGGTTGACAAGCGTCGCGACGCTCGATCGGGATGGCTCGTGGCTAAAAATAAGATTTTCATCTCTCAAACGGAGTAAAAGCTCTCCCTCTTATCCGGTGTTACTGTGTTGCACGCTTTTACTTCGGGTGTACGTATACATGTACCCTCTTGGCGTGTAAGCAAACA
>SHCU01000002.1:1983500-2021961 GCA_004307685.1 Ceratina australensis
ATCCGGACGACCATCGCTGTCGTACGATTCAAACTTTCCATTGTACCTTGCACAAAACGCGGCTACAATCGAATCGCATAATCCTCCATTACCTTTCTCAAGCATTTGTTGAAACGACGTTTCCTTTCCTTATCAAATACGCACTCTAAATAGCGGTACAAGTACAAGATACTCTCGTTGCATCATCGATGTTTCCACCGCCTTTCTTAATGCATTTTTCTAAACAGAAACCAAATTCGTCTTTATTTATCGATAATATCACTTTATCATAGCTGCGTCGCATGCTACATTTCTTTGCTTTTAGAATCCACGATAATAGTTCCACGACGATAGTTCATGTAAAATAATATTTGTTGTCATGAGACTGTAGACTTAACGTCCATCCAATTTCGCCAAACTTATTGCATCTTGCAGTCGCTAAAATGTTGCTTCAGTTATTATAAGGTTGCAGGTTGTAAATTTATTTCAACGTCTACCTAGATTCACCTTGAATTTTCTAAGATTTTCAATAATCACGAGACAGGTTGTACGCTTCAACATCTAATTTCAATTTCACGAAGCTACCGCTTGTAGCAGATTCTGCAAATTTTTCCACGTGGACGGTCGAATACTTGGATGAATCATTGTCCTGCCGATTGAAAAATATGAAATAGCATGATGACATTTAGTCCGGTAGGTCATTCGCGGAACCGGCTCGCATTCAGCCCGTACTATGTTTAGTGTTTACGTCTGTACGTTTCATTAACGATAAGCCTCGCTAAGTCGCTATCGTCTCTTCGTGACGACCGGACGTTTGTGTAACGCGAAGGTCGCCAAGAGAATTCGCGCGCGCGCGCGCGAGAGAGAGAGAGAGAGAGAGACAAGAGAGGTTGACAAGCGTCGCGACGCTCGATCGGGATGGCTCGTGGCTAAAAATAAGATTTTCATCTCTCAAACGGAGTAAAAGCTCTCCCTCTTATCCGGTGTTACTGTGTTGCACGCTTTTACTTCGGGTGTACGTATACATGTACCCTCTTGGCGTGTAAGCAAACACTGATAGTCGCCTTCCCTGCGGATGCACGCATTTTTCTCTTTTATCTCCTTCTTCCTCTCGTGCTTGTATTTTTCGGACTGAAACCACACACAGTAGGTAGGCTCTGATGCAACTCTTTGTCGACAGTTTCGCGTCCGCGTTGTTTGTATACAAAGAATTCGGTTTCCTCTTGTTTCCTGGCGAACTTCAATTAACGATTGGTTTAGACATTGCAATATTTTCTACGTGCGTTCCTCACGTTCTTGAGTATTGTTAATCGACTCTTTTAAATGCGATGAATGAACTTTATTAAACGTGCTCGAGTCGTTCGTGTCCAGGTGCAGAGACTTTTTCATGTGAAACGAGTCAAAGATTCAGACGGCGAATTTGAAAATGAAAGTGGTTCAATAGGCTTGTTATTCGAGCGGAGAACGCGTTGCAAGGTTTCGTCCTCTGAAAGCTAATACCACCGATAATCGATAATCGATCCGTCAGAGGCTTGCGAAATAATCTGCATATAAGCGAGCTGATCGATTCCCCGGGCCTTCTATTGATTCGGATGTCAACGCGACAAAAGAGGCAAATATTACCTTCTCCGGACGCGTTGCTCGTAATCCTTTGAGACCGCAGTTCAAACATTTGTGGTGATCGGAAAATGGAATTTAAATGTGGACTCGTTTTGCCATTTTCTTGGATATTATTATACTTTACAATTCATATTATTATTTATTTTATTTCTTCTTTGAACGGAGAGGAAAAGCTCTTCTATATCTATTGATTCGAGAATGATCTCTTACAATATCTAATTTGTTTAAAATCATGAACGTCTATAATGTTCTTTAGTTTTCGGAAAATAAAATTTCTGCTTCCGGATTCGTTTTTCGTATGAGAAAAGAATGGCGACGTGAATATTGCAAAAAAATTTTTTAATCTACAGGGCAATTAAAAAACCAAAGTTTGAAGCACAGTTTACATTTATGCACATATTTTATTAACCTGGCTGGCATCTCGGTCCCGTTGGTCGTTTAAACGAAAAATAGTTTCGGCATAGAAGGTTGACCGGTTCTCAGGGATCAAGACTCCGATCTCAACGCGTGAACGTTATTTTAATTAAGTCATCGACATTACTTTAATGTCAGGGCCACCATTCGGTAAACATTTACATTCGTTATTTTCCTTGTTATAAATCCATATATTTTCGTTCTTCGTTTCGTTCTGCGTTTAATATAGGGAATCAGTGATAAGAAATATTTATTCCTTATTTTAAGAACAGTTCATTGAGCAACGTGAATATGTCTCTGCGTCGATAATTAATGAACTGCGAGTTTTATACATTTGTAGCAAAATAGTATCAAAGACTTATAAGATATAAAAAATGAAATCCGTATAATCTTTCAAATACCAAAGAAATGATATTAGAAATGATTCTTTTTTCGATTACTGAATAATTTTATTTAAACTCCTTAAAACTAAACGTAAAATGTAAATGAAGGAAAGTGTAATTTATATACAGGACCAGAGGAACGTGTTGCCCTGATGTTTAAAAACGTCGCCACGTGAAAAAGCAGACATGTCCAAAAATAATATGAGAAAAGTCGGTTCACGTTTACAAATAATTAATCAGCGATTGCGGGGGTCGTTTTATTTACTCTGACCAATGATACCAGCTCGGGTCTCATGACAGGTTGTCGCGCTTGATATCTTCTACGATAAAGTTGTGAAGTCGTGTTCGTTTCACTGACGATCAGTGACATTGGATGGAAGGCGTGTTATCACGGCCGCGACGTAACTGATAAGTAGGCTTCGTTTAATGCTCGGGACAGACGTGAAACCGTAGGAAATCGCGTTTGATCAATTGCTCGTGAAATTGTGCGGGAAACTAAATTGCAGTTCCCTAAATGTCATTGACCAAAGTAATCGTTGGTATTACCCGGAGATCCATCAGATTCTTTTGATCTATTTTCCAGAACATTTTTTTTTTAGAAACCGTTTCTTGTTTAATTAATGCATGCTCGAAGCATTCGCGTCACGAGATTTATTGGATGACAACCGGTAACATTATCAGCGGTCAAAGATAAAGTCAAAAAAGCATGCAAAACGGGACTCCCACTTTCGTAAAACCTTTCGCTGTGTGTACCATCTCCGCCAGACGCAAAACCAATCCGATCACGCGCGCACGAGCCTACGCGTGATACAATGAGATGAGATACAGTTCAAATCTTCGATCAATATTACCAATGTTTTTTTGGACTTTGATATCCGGTTTTTAAATGTTTAAAATAATTTTGTGATAAAGGCTTTATTTTTCATCCTTCTTTATTAAGCAATTGGGTGAAAATTTCAATGCTTTGTGAGCATTTTAATTCAAGGGCTCATATTATCTTAAGATTGCAACGTTTAATCCGTTGATTAATAATAAAATGTACGAACTTATTGCTGTCCTTCGTTCCTCTACTATCGTTGTGATAGCGAATAATTTGAAGCAAGGAAGATCGAGAATTGTACTAGGACTGAAGTAAGAGGATTAGAAGGAGAATTCAGTTTCGAGGGTGTTTAAGGAAAAGTAAAACTGGATCGGCTTTGTGAGCGCAGCTCTGCCCGTGAAACGAATAGGTTCCACTAATTCCGAGGGCAGAGATAAACACGCGGGGCCCTAAAAATATTTACTCTGCTTATCAAACCACTTTTCAAACCTGCGTCCTTACTAAAACTTTCCTTACAAAATTCTAGAGAAAGTTTCTGATTTGATAAGTCTGATTTCACCATGTCAGTTTTTAAATGAACAATAAATTTCTATCCTTTACTATAAACATATTTCTATTATAATTCTACTTTTAAAATACATGACTAGACTGCCTGTTTTCATGAACTAACTGTGCTACTAGTTTGAATAATGTGTTTTAAATGGCAGTTTACTATTAGGCTTATATTTGATATTTTCAATATTTTTTTCTACCTCACATGCAGTGTTCGTAATTTCGGGGCATTTAGTTTTCTTACATTATTATGTCAAATGAGATCTTTTTCTGAGTCAGCCTTTCCATTTTCCATTATTTGCCGTGGGCGTGGAGGGTGAATTTCGAAACGGAAAGTTTGGAAACCGCTGTCGCGCGTATAATGCAGCGGCACTGGTGCACGCACTTGACGCGCACGTGCTGCGTGCGTGTAGTCGGAAATGCACGCACACGAACGTACCTCGAGACGAGGACTGAAGGGTGTCTGCGCCCATTGCACACGCTGCGAACCACGTTCGTTCACACCCTCTGCACGCCTTCATGCAGCCTGACATTGAACTTCACCACGCAACGGGAAATATCCGTATTTCGAAAGAACATCCTATTTGTAGATTTACGTTGTATGCATGTAGTGTTCCATACAAATTGTTAAACGTATAGAAAGGTTAGTTACATCATTGATTTTCAGAGTGAAGTCAATAAAGCGACTAAAAGTCGGCTAAAGTGCAAGGTCTTTCTTCTTAGAGTTTGTCTCTTGGCAGAGCAGGTCATAAATGTTTTTTGTTAGGAGTCGTATCTTTACGATTTATCGAATCTTGTAAAGATTGATTCATTTTGGTATCACACTCTTTTCAAGCGTGATGCAGATGATCCAATAGTAATTTATCAAAATCCTTTAATTTATCTAAGTTGTAGGTTGTAAATCGAGAATCGGGATTTTCTTGATTAATCGACTCTTACAAAAATTATATGTAAATGTCTGAGCTTTAGAATCCTAGATGGAATGTTCTTTTTATTATAGATCCCAGTAAAAAATTTGGAAATCGTGTCACTTGTAAATGTGTCTGAATATTAATAAGAGTCACCGTATACATTTCCTGTTATCTTGATCGCGAGCACACGATTCCAGTAATTTATTTCACAGATGGGCTGTATAATTTTTTCGAGAAACGCACCACGCTTTTTGTTCGACGTTCACCGTGAGTAATATGTACAAGCCAGCGGAACGCGGAGAATCGTCGAGCAAGAACTATCTCTTTCTCCCGCGGTCATCGAGTCTCTCCGATACGCGTCAGCAGGCCTTGGCCTCCAGTCAGCCGATAATGCGGAGAACCGATAACGGCGGCGACTATTTTAAAACACCGATTTGGCCCACTCGAGATCAACAACGTTACCGCCCCCGCCGCCGCGTCTACCTGCATTCTTTTCTGTCGGGAATAAACCAATGATATGATCTCACATCCCCCGGTCCTCGATAATATAATGTACTAAAAAAACGAACAGATCATCCAGTAGTCCTAATGCACTTTATGCACACAATTTGGAGTGCAATAAAGTACGATTTATTAAACATTGAAAACATTGAAAAATTGAAACGTTGAAACATTGCGAACTGTCTCTCTCTAACTTTGCAACTCATTTATCACCTTCGATTTTCGTGTTTTCGGATAAAAATATTTCTTACTTACTACTAATAGACATATAATGTCTATTAAATACGTGAACTAGGGGGCAACACTTAGAAAAATCAGTATGAAATTACATTAAGAACATTAATTTAAGATAATTAAGTAAGAGATGTCGGGAAATTTTTAAAAATATTTTATCTATAAGATGATTCATGGTAGACAAAAAATTGTGAAACAACGACGGACAGAGAATAGCGTGGGTTCAGGTTCAAGGGTAGAACGCATTGGGTTAATTACTTGTTGCGTGGTTTATATCTCAACGATCTCTCTCGGTTAGATGTGCAATTAAATTTTTCGTTCATCATTGACTTTCGAAAATCTGTGGTCGCTTAATGAAACGTTCGTCGAAATAAAATAAGTCGATTTAAAAAATGTGTGTATAAGATCCTTACGGAAATTGGAAGATACGGTCTATCTGTGTGCCGAAGCATTTCTCGAAGTAATTAGTGGGTTTAAAAGTCGTCCTTTCATTTTCCCTGGCCATTGTGCCCACGGTTCTTGAAGCGACACGCCGCGATGAGACACTCTGTACACGCGCTCGCGCAGACGAACGCGCGCAAAAGACGACTTCACGTTTGGCCCCCCTTTCATCTTCCACCATTATTGTCTGCCCTTTTTTCTCTCTCTCCGTCCGCTCCCCTGGTGCACGCGTATACCGCGTATCCTCTTCCTCTCTCGCGTGTCAACGCGTGTCTGTCTGGGTTCTACTCCACTCTTTCGGCGACGGAGTGAGCGGGGTGGCGGAAATGCATTCGTCGGAATGAAAGATTTTTTTCCAACCCCTCGCCGAGTTTGGTCTTTGAGTCTTAACTCGATCTTAATTGCCGCTCGGTGAATGTAATCGCGGGGACTTCGGAAATCGGGCAAAAGGAGTTTTTCAGACGATGCCCAGACGACGCTACTCTACCGTCGCAGTCAAAAGGAAAAATTGTAAAGAATTCTTATTGAATAAGTGGCAGCCGATTTCAACGCGTTGATGGATCTTGTATTTTTTTCACGACTTATACGTCAGTAAAATGTGATTACACGCTAACGTTGATGCATTTGCGAACGTCAAGGGTGATCATAGACAATTGGCTCTCATTCATGCAAACATTTATTTATAAACCGCATAATTACGAGAATTATAACAGACAGACTTCAATTTCGTACCTCACCCTGTATGTTGTTGGTGACTCGATACCAGGCTTGCCAGCACCGGATATTTCGAGTGGCGACGTAAATTCGTCGCATAATTATTGTTTCTTGAAACGGTCCGACCAATTCGGCCCCGTCGGCCGTCTGAATGCGTCAATCGCGGCTCTATTGTTCGGTCAATGAAAGCGGGAGAATGGTGGCAGGAGCAATGGCACCGGGAGAGAGTGCATCGATGAAATGCACCACCTTGACCCTGCACTACCGTTTTATATCCGAACTAGAATCGCAGTTTAAACTCGATTCACCGAAGATACGAGAGGAGCGATAGAGAAACGTGGTGATCCGAGTGGGAAAAACGAGAGGCTTTTATTATTTTAAAAAACATGTTCCTTGATAAAAGAGATTTGTGGTGTTCAGACGACGGCAGCTCGAAAACATTATTCTTGTTTTTATACCGTTTCATTTTCAACGGAATTATGTCTTTGAAGTATTACAAAGGAAAGCTCAAAGTACGTTCGTTCTTTTTCAAAGTGGTACTCCGTCGAGGACAGAAGTTGAAAAACAACTAAGATTTTGGTACTTGACTCACGCGGCACTTGAAGTCCATCAAACGGAACGAAGTCCTCATCGTTTCATTTTCCGTGAATAAAATATATAATGTTTTTCCTGTCGCCGAGGCACGCGTCATGTTATCATTATGCAATCGACGGAAATCTTAGGGGATATCGATAAAATTAGTCATCTCGGTTGGTCGTGAAAACGAGAGAAAAAAACGTGTTGCGCAATACTGTTCCCATGACCTTAGCAGAATCCAGGCGGGCGTGTTAATTCTCTGTCGGCAGATTAAAAATAAATTTTGCAATCGCGTTATCTGCTTCGAATTATCAATTCTTTATCTGCCGGGATTACTGCAAGTATAGTAACTTAATTCAGAATTCATATATCTTTATTAAGTGTTATATAAAAAAATTCATATTGAATTTGTTGAACGTTCTGTTCGGTTGGCAACTAAATAATCTTATTATTGACTCTCGGTAAAAATGATGAAAAGAACTCCGCTGAGTAGGATTAATATATTTAAATTCGACGTTTGTCACGCGATAATCGTTCGTCGAGACAAGAAGAATCATCGTCATCAAATCGTCAAGACCCGAAATTATATAAGTCCGTCGATTAATTGCGTCCTGTACATAACATCATTTTCTGCTTGAGCAAGCATTTTCTTGTTGAAATTTTGCGATACGTTTAAAAATATCTTAGCACTTCGATTCGCAGACTACAAAGTGTCTTGTGGAAATAGATATGCTCATCTTAATCTGTCGTTAGCGAAACGGTCGTAAATTCCAGGGACTTCTCGGAAACGGTAGATGCTCTTTTTATTAGCAGACTTATTTTCGAGTGCTTCAGTTCTTATACCACGGACACATCATTTATTTTACGTATTTTGTTGGAAAACATTTGCCAAATTCGTGGAAGGAGAGCAAGCATCGACGTACGGGGCTCTATGCTGTTTATCTAAACGACTGCACTTCCCAGTTGAATTTATAGAGAACTTGGACCAAAAGCTGGATGCAAGCGTTTAAAATGAGCGTGTAGGATGCATTTATAAATAAATGTACGTGTACAATTAATTTTTCTGAATGTCCCATTAAACGTAAGAATCTAATTATCAGATTACAACCCTAAGCAGTTCGGAAGTTAGCGGCATCGAAGGATATCATTATCCTCGCACGTGGATAAACGGAAAACGATTCGGATCGGCTCCACCCGCTGAAGCAGAGCACGCGCGCTAGTCGGCGCGCCGCGACGGTGGAAAGGGTGACCATTCGAAGGGTTCAGTGTCTCACAATGACCCCTGCTCGCTCGGTAGTGCAAGGCAAGGGGGAATGACCTAGTCCCCTTGCTCGTTCGCTCGCTTGATGTGTACGCTTCTGTCGCGCCGCAACCCGTTTCACCTTCGCGTCACGTCGTCGTTGCGGTTCGCCCTCTCCAGAGGGAGGCACGACTACTACTCTTTTCCCGGAACCTCACTACCCCCTTAATAACACTTCCTCCTTCGATCACCGTACTTCCGTTTCCATACCACAAATTACAGTCATTCTTTCATAAAACATTCTTGACATGATCAGATCCGTATGAAATGATTAATTATTCCTTGATTTTATTAATAAGAAGCCGACGTTCTAATTTCTTCCGTTAGGAAGTATTTATTACGCTTTTCCTCCCCCCGTCTAATTTCTACTAAGCTGCCCTCGCCTGCAGACGTACGATATCTCTGAAGGGGTAGTATATCACGGCAGTGGGTCGCAGGGAATCACTTTGGTAAACAGTCCTTTGCGGGAACGTCACGTCGCGAAATTAGCACTCGCGGCGGGTGCGATTGGTCGGTTACAGTAGCGGTGAATAATTCACCGGTCGTGAAGTGGGAGCGTCGATCGTTGACCTCCGGCGAAGTTTAAGGTTCCGACGAGTGGACGCCGAGGTTCGTCACCCGGTGGAGAGGACGAACAGCTCGTCCTCGGAGATCGGAAGGATAGCCTTCCTTTCCATTCCAGCATGGTTTATACCGAGTCGAGACACCCTCCAACCCCTTGAGCCGCCTCGCGAGGTCTTCGCGGAAAAGTCTTCCATTCCCACCCTCTGTTCACCTTAGCGGGTAGGGTGACGGACAGAGGGGAGGCACGATGCCATTGCACTGCACTGGGTGAGGGTCATTACTCCGAGCAAGTCGAGCCGGTGACCTCGGCGCCAACGCCCGGAATCGATCCACCCCCACCGCGGCACGTCTGACACGCGGGGTGCAATGCACCGTACGATTCTTTACTTTGATTATCCTTGACCCGGTACCTACGTGCACCAACAGAGGGCACGGAACACTGTCAGTTTTCTTCGTGAACGGAACAACTTACCCTCGCCCCTATTTCCGTATTTCCGGTGTAAAGATTATTTGTTCGTGAACTTGCCAGATGCTCTGACTTCCTGATATTTATTGCATTTTATTTCTGAGGTTCTACGTGATGTAACATATCTGACGATAAATCGTAAAAATATTACTCATTATAATTTTTATGAGAATAGTTAAAGAAATCGGTAGAGAAATTTCTTTTCTCGGTTAATCAACCCTGCAATCAGTTTCGTATATTCTATACTGTAAATTGTTATATCAATTACACTTGCAGTATAATTAAAGTACATTAAAATAAAAATTAACAGATTGGATATATGATATTTAGATCAGTTAACTAAAAATAAACTTCTATATAGCAGTAATTAAAAAAAATGTTATACTACTTTTGCATGTATAAAAATCGGTAGCCTACTCATGAGTCTTGTTCCATTGGAAGAACTGTGTAACCAGACACGCTTTAGATATCGCCTACAGGTGTTTTAGAATGTCTTTAATTAGAGCAGCAGGTAACCGAACACTAACTTAACATTATATGATAGCTGCACCTCATCGGCTATTAATATACGCATACATAATGAATCATTACTGTCCGAAGTCATGCACGGTCACTCGAAAATTATTTAATACGCTTCATAAAGTTCCCTTAAAATGACATGCATTCTGCTATTACTGCTATTTTGCGTACTTTTTACACCTTAGTACGTACTTAATTTTACTACAAATGTGTAAATGCCGTAACGTAGTTGTAATTCCTAATGGTGTTTCATAATTAGCGAGACTAAATGGAAATATATCTTGATGAATTGATATACCTCGGTGAATTAGAAGTTTGGCACCTGTTAAGTCATGGTTCGAGCGGGAAAGATTAATCAGATGATAATTTAGCCGGGGTTCATTAAGCAGGGATCCTTGTTTAACATCGCGTCGTAGGTGTCTGATGCTCGCCTCGAGATAAATGCCGATGACTAAGGTCTCGTGAATAGCATACGTGCTTGTGAATGAGGAACGGATGCTTTTAATTTGCGATGAGTCACTCTGTTCGATTCTAACAGACTCGACCTATTAGCTATTAGCTCTTGATACAACCGTAATACGAATAACTCGTTCAATGACTAATATTGTATTAAAATTTATTTATGTATTATTCATCTTGCCCTTTGAATATTTTTTGATTTCTTAATGAATTTTGACAATTTGCCGACCGATCTTTTCGTTTCCAACGATTCGAGGATGGCAATACAGATGGCTCTTTGATGATGGGCCCAAACTGGTCCCACAATCTCTTGGGCCCTTTGCTACCGCTAGGTGTCGACAGAAGTTTCACTGAAAGAAAATACGGTCCTGTAGATTTTCACGACCCTTTCAAGTTGCCGTTTATCGGGATCTAATGCATAGAAGAATCTAAAAACTTGGGTAAATGTTCTACTATGCGAGAAGAATATCTGAGCACATTTTCAACCCGATCGGCAAACTTTCAATTCTTTCCGATCGGATTAAAAATATGCTCACATGTTCTACCCTCATAATAATACATTTACCAAAATTTTCAGGTTTTTTTTTCTATATATTAGATTCCGAGAGAGAATAATTCGAAAGAATTGGGCAAAAATTGAAAGTCTGTAGATCGGGTTGAAAGTTTGCTCAAATATGCTGCCCACATAGTAGTACATTATCGCTTTTCGGTTTTCCGATTTTTCTATACATTAGATCCCGAGAGACAACAATTTAAAAAGATCGAAAAAATTTAAAGGAGTAACCCTTCAAAATTTGTAGGTTTACACCCTGTATAGGATAAAATAGTCTACGTAATAGTAGAAGTGTATTTAACTACAAACTGCGAACGAAAATTGTAAGATTGATTATATCTGATGCCGACGAATTTCCTCCGTCTTCCGATATTCATTGTCACAGCCGGCAGATCATCTACGCGTCGAGTTGTTACATCCGTTACGTAAAATCGTCTCTCGTATAAAAGGGTTTCATGTTACGAGGCGCGTGTCACGTTTTACATTTCCTTTTACCATCTCGCCAGATGCATCCACAAATCCCCAAAGCACGTCATTCTATTCTTCCATTCACTGAAAACTGCTCTCTATCATCTGGCTGCTTTCGAATAAATGTAAACATCAGCTTTTCTCTTTTGATTTTAATTAATTGTAGTAGTAGAAATTTTGAAGATTTATGGGAATTGTCAACAAGGAATTATTATACGAGTTCTGGGAGTACCGTGAGAACTGGTGAAAAGGTTGCTTGCATCAAGCAGATGCACTCGAAAACCCGGGCTACAGGCGTCTACCCTTTCCTTTTCCGTGATTTTAGGGAAATTCAAATGGATCATCTGTGTCCGGTTTTACGTTTCCTCACCCCATGACAATTTAAATAATACGTTAGACGTTAGATTTAATGCACCAACACGCAAAGTATACAACTATTTTTAATATATTAATATCGCAAATCTAATACATGATGCGATATGTAACATGTCGGTTTTCAAACAGAGAATATATTTTTAAATATATTACACGCGTAGGAATATACGTATAATTAATACAATCTTAGTTGACGTGTATGATTCGTTCAAGTTCGCAGCTGACAAGAGACTGACATGAAAGATTGACAGATATAAAAGACTGACAAAATAATCTAAATTCTAAATTGCGTTTAACGGTGTATTCCAACATATATAATTCATACATAATATGAAAGAGCATGTATTAACCGTGAACGTATTACGTATTGACGTAAAGAGCACGTGATAACCGAGAGTCACATCTGGAGTGCAAATTGTTAAATCTTAATCTACATTTGATGAAAAATTCTTAGTCGGTTAATTACTTATACTATAAATACATCTTTTAAAAATGAACGACATCATCGTAAAATGAAACCGAAATCCAGATGGAGTCTATTCACGGCACGCGGAAGTCGACACAATATCCGAATTGCGTTAGACTAGACGGTGCACGCGCGGCACCCCCGCGACACGCGGAAGCGGGGTAAGTCTGGCATAATAAGGGCTGTTCGGAACGAGGTTGCATAATGGCGATACACGGTGCGCGTGTCTGAGCGCAGCTGTTCCGCCGTCTCGTCGCGCGCGCTCTTCTCATTGTGACACTCGGCCGAAAAAAAGAAGCGGAAAGGGGGAGATCCGCCGAGGGTGGAAAGTAAGGATGGTTACGCGGAGGATCGAATTTTGATTCGGGCACGCCTCGTGCCCCTCCGCCTTTCTCTGGTTATATCGCCACGCGTATGTACCTACTACCGTGGCCCGCACCTGCCAACGTGCACGCACGTGCGTGGAATACTTCAAGCTGGTTCCCAATTTAAGAAGTGATCAATGCTCGTTGCTAACTTTCAGTATTTATTTCGTTACTAATAAACTGCGGATTTTATGTATGCAGGAAACGTCACACGCTTGCGTCACGCGTGCGAGCGAGTACATACTAACGTGTGACCAGGGGAGCTCTTTATTGTGAAAGAAACCTTGAATTTCATTACTTAAATTCATATCAATTTATTTTGAATAAAATGCCGCGGTCTGATTCAATCTTTCATTTCAGCTTGAGTGATTTAATATCAATGCATCTCTTCCAGGAATAAAATAGTTTGTTGAAATGGTTCTCGTTGATGGAAATATTTCTACGACTCGATGATTCTATGGATACATTAATGTCGGCGATTCCGCCGTAACCATCGAAAATCGAAACCCTTTGCCAGCGACGCGGGCTTCCCCTTTCAAGGGTCGAAAATTACATAAAAGTGGTTTTCTAAAAGCGTCCGGAGTATACAAAGGGTAAACCGCATCTGTCCACTCGTGTTGCGTAAAGCAGATGATTCTCGAACGTTCGCAATTATCGATTCTTCAAATTTTTGGAAACTTCGTCACGGAGGATCACAAAGAATTCTAGAGCATGCCTCGTGTTACCCGATTGGATGCAAATTTTTCTATGCCCGGTGAGAGGTGCCGTACACCCTTCCGCCGGATATTTTCGGGCGCAGCTGTCGATCATCAGGTATATTCGGTCATTCTTGCAGGATTTTGCGTAAACACCAGCTGTAAAGGGTTCAAAAGGCATGCTCGACCGAAGGGCTGACCTGTTGCGATTGACAGCTGCTCTCGCGGTCCTTCTCGTTGACGGAAGTTTGCATCATCGATTCGCAAACATTCTAGTATGACGTTTCCATGCAATCGCTCTTCGCTCATGTTCGTCCGTCAAAAGTTTACCTTTTCGCATCGCATTCCATTATCCTAGTTGTCATCTCTAGACTGTACGCGTATTTAAGACGAGACCAATACATTTTTCATATCTTTATACCTACTTTCTCCACCAGTTATGCATCTTCTCGTTTTCATTAAGAAAATCTCTTAAGAAATATATTTTAACAAGAGAACGCAATATTAAATGCACGATGTTGTCAAGATGGTCAGAAACGCCGCGTATACCCTGTCACACAGTTTTATCGCCAGTTTTTACAACTCGCATCCGACGTACGAAATACTGAATTTGGCTTGGAATCTAAATGGGAGTTGAACCGTGGGAGGGGGGAGGGTAACAGTCCATCGAGAGAGGAGCATTAGCCCCGAGACGCGGAGCCGCGAGCCGCGGTGCATCGGCCCGCATATCACTGGGCCACAAGTGTGTTAGTGAGGTCACGCGTTCCGTCCGTGTTCCCGGCAATACTGGTGCACGATGCAATCTGCAAACCCGCTTCCCCCTGTCCCCCGTCACCGGTTCTCTCGTTCATCACGGTACTCCTTCTCCTCTCTTTCTTATTCCTCGCGTTCCTACGACGACGACGCTGACGACGACGACGACGACGACGGCGTTGTTCCGTCGCGCTTTCTGCGGCAAGGGCTGCGTAAGTCCACCCGGCGGGCAGAGGGGGAGGGGCAGGGGGTATATCCCCAATAGAGGATAAGAAAGGCGAGGAGAGGCGGCGGTATTCTCAAGGTCCACGGCGTGCATTGATCCTGTTCGGTCATGGACCCTCTCCTCGCGTTCTCTCTGTTGCGCCTCTTGGCAGCCTCTCCGTTAAGCTTGCCTCCTCTTCCTCCCGTCGACTTCTTCATGCTTTCGCGCCACCCTCTCTCTCTCTCTCTCTCCCTCCCTCTCTCTCTCTCTCTCTCATATCTAAACTTCGCTTTCTCCCTCGGTACGTGCTCTCTTTGTTTTCTCACCCCGTGCCCTTCCCCTTGGCAATTTTTCTTTACTGCCCCTCGCTGTATACTCCTTTGCTTGATTCTTGCCTTATCGCATTAACACTCCATCGTATGGTTCTTTCACAAACATATCCCACGTACTCGTGATGATACATGTTTAGGAATAAAATAATTTATACGGGCGGACTCGTACCACTAATTTATTATGTAAGTAAGCGTAGTATAATAGTCTTCACGCGCTCACACTTCCTTCCACACTCGCACTCGTCCTTCCTAATTACTCCCTTCTCGTTAGCATTCTCTCTATCTTTTTCACTCCTACTTTCTCGCGCTTCCCGTACATTCTTACCAATCACACTACCGTTTTCAATCACTCTTATCCAACACGCACTCGGATTCGCACACGCGCACGCAATTATTCTCGCACTCATTCCTACGCCACGAAACGCGGTCGACGCCGATTTTCAAATGCCACTGATGCATATTCTAAATAAATGACGAATAGTAATAAATATAGAATACCGGAATTAAAGCAAAATTATGAAAATCGTATAAACTGAAATTTGAATAAATATAAATGAAACTATACTATAAATGAAATATATAAAACTATATATATATAACTATAAATGAAAATCGTATTCGAATAAACTGAAATTTGATACATTGAACTGAGACATGCATAAATACGTTCGCTAAGTGGTCCAATAGAGAACGTACGGAGTTAGTGAACAAAGTTCGTACCCTAGCTTTCACGAGATTCCATTATAGCCACCCACGCATTCCGAATAATGACAAGCGCGAACCGAGGGATTCCAGGAAAACGGGGCCACACCAAATTTCCCATGATCGCCGATCGGTTAATCGACAGAAAAACCGTGGGACGGAATCGACCGTCATTGTACGACCCCTTTTCCAGCTTTCCCCTTTCCCGCAAAAAAATAAGACCTCCCGTTCAGGACAATACAAATATGTTATTTCATCTAGCCTGTGCGCACACGTTCTAATGCTCGGCACCAGCTGGGCCGGCCTCAGGTATGTCCGCTACCTGGCTGGATTTCGTAAATTCGGAAACCCTTTTCACGGTGGCGCCGGATAAATTTCTTACCCTTCCAATATCTCTCGGGGTCTCTTTCAAGGGAAAGTGCTCGCATCCTTGCGTTACGAGCGTCGAGGGTCCGGGCTGCTCCAGATTCGTTCCCATTATTCTAAACGTTCCTTGAATAGCAAACCCCGTAGTGCATCGAATTTTTTTCACGATACTCAGCCCCGATATAATTTACAATGCTCCCGTTTCCCGTGAATCTGTCTGGCAAGCCTCTCGAATATTGGCCCGGTTCGACGAAACCCTTTCTTGTAAATTTATTCTTACGATTTGGACACGTACCGGTGATTTATTGCCGGAAGACTCAATATTGACCCTCGTGGACGTGGACGGAATTTAAGTCAAACGCGAACGGTTCAACTCTTCTTCGGGGGTTGTAAATTAGCTAAGAAAGCCCGTTTGTTAACGGAAATCGTAACTGCGAGACAGGCCCTGTAACCCTGCTTAACGCAACGAATTTGTCACCCCGCTCTAAATTAGAGTCGATTGAGTAATTTATTTGAACCCTTTTCTAGCTCACCCGAAGAATCTTTATATTCCCTGCACAAAAGCTGCGAGAATATATCATGCTCCTCTTGTTTGAAGAGAAATCCGATTTTTATTTCCATTCGATATCCATGATAAAAGAATATACTGACACAATAGGCAAGTTAAAACGCGTCGTTACGAACGATTGAGCACTACTTGCAGAGCGATGTTTGAACTAGTAAACGGGCAAAGTTGGATAGAAAACAATCAGCGGAAACGGGATAATACTGCTCCTGTTAGAGGGTGGTTAGAGTAGCCAAGGTCGGGATTGGTAAACAGGACCGTTCCCTTGGTAACCGTCCCTTGAGACACCGGGGACCTTGAACACATCCCCAGCGCCCCAAAATCTTCGCCGTAACAAATTTCGACAGAGTACATATAATCTTGAGACGTTTTCCTCGTTGATTTCCCCAACGATAGGAAGAAAAAAAAACGCTGAGCAGTTACGAAGTCATTCTTCATAAAATCGTTTCTGACCTATTATCAATATCTAACAGACTTTTATTTCTTTTTGGATAATATTTAGAAGGAATGGGCAGGTTTTTTTTTAAGACATTCCAAACGACAAATATGGAGTTTCATAAAATATAAAAATATGCTGGTGTAACATCTGTCAAAAGTATAGAAGTATTGAATGTGTTGAATGTATTCGATATGAGGAAGTTATGTTCGAACGCTCGATTTACATTCATACGACTTGCGCAGAGCATGTAGAGGCAACCAATAGAAAAATACGGTCGATACATTAGTCGCGAAACGAGATGGAAAGTCTTGGGAAAGTTGTTGGAACAGTATCTCAGCCACGAAGCGGTTATCGACAGACAACGTGATATTTTGTTATCAACAAGATTTGCCGATCGCGAGTTCGGTAAACTTTTTACATTGCTAATGCTAAATACCATGCAGTTAATAAAGTAGATAAACGATGGAAAGTATACAGTTTATTCCTTTAGATATTAAAGTCAATTTGAATTTGTGTTACATTGCACAAGAGACCTGTATTTATAACATAAATATTATACAGCGGATTTCTATTCAAAATAAAACATTCAGAGAATCATTGAACATGTTCTGCATTATTTTATTGCACGTGGGATTTATCATTTTCTTTCTCTCATAATAAATATATAAAATCCGAGTTAAAAAATCAGGCACAGATAATTTGGTTCGCTAGAATGAATTTCCGGTCGTTATCGTTGGACAAGGCGTGAAAATTTGGGCCAGCAAGGGCAACACAGATTTTTTCACGGTGGCCCGTAAATTTTCCGAGCCCACCCGAGGTCAGTACCTCTCGCCTCGTAAACCAATAATGCTATTTACGCCAAAGAATCATGCGAGCCTCTTAGTCCTGATTTACGACCGTCACTTATTTATTACTGTATCGGTAGTTGCGCGAAAGCAAAGTCCCATTCGGTGTTATTTATGAGATTCTTCTGGACCCTGATGACACAATCAGGGTGCAGGCAAACAATTACCGATTGTTACCAAATTCTTCTCTAATTGAGTAAAAAGACTTTTCTCATTTTTCAAAAGCCCTTTGTTCCTTTTCAGTCTTTATGAGTATTGAATACACAAATCTTGGGACTTTACCATTGTACTACATTGCTTTCAGATTTTTATGTTATGATTTGACAACACTACTTTCTCCCAATACAAGATAATGTTAGACTAAATCTATACTTTCATAATTAATATTACATGAATGTACGTGTTGCCCTATTGAAGGGTTCTGCACGTTTTTATTTCTCCCTTATAACAGTGGGTTAAAAAAAAATTTGATTGCCCAGGCATTCGGTGCTGGGAGAAAATTTGCATCGCAAGGGCCGGTTACCTCAGCTCGTAATGCCCGTTCGAAAATGGCCTAATTAAATTTGCATGGTAATGGAGGCTCGGCGCGAGCGAACGTCTCTTTTCAGCGGATACGCATCTCTTAAGTCCGAGGGGAAATTTATCGAGTTAAAAGGAAAAGTGCTCGTGAAAGTAAATTCCAGCAGGCGGTCGCTCGGGTTTCGACTTTCGACGCTTATTATTACGCGTTTTCTTTTTGTTCCCCGGCCTGATACCGTGGCTGTCCGCGCGCTGCTCGAGCTAATTAGTTACGCGCCGCGAGATAGACCGTCGCGAGACGAAAAAGAAACCGAGGGAAAAATGTGTACTGTAGCCCGGAGATCTCTGGCTCGCATCTGCAGCTGTTTGCATCGCCATTCTCGGCGTGCTCGACATAGCCGCTGCAGATGCAGCCGAAAAGAGGATTTCAGAGAATGCCAGTCAACGCTCTCTGCGAATCGTCTCGTTACTTCAGTCTGGATAATCAAATACGTGAAATGCAATTCAATTTACATAAAGCTGTCTCACATGCTTTCTCGCTTGGACTATCACATCTAATGCGCGTACTTTCATTATATTTTTTAATAATTTTTATTTCAATTAAAAAATTCCAGGAGTCAGAAGAGTTCTGTAAATTTTATTGTAATCGACTATAGATAATTATGAGATATAGATGATTTGGAGTCGCAAAAATTCTATGATGTGTTTAGGGGTTTAAAAATTCTCGTTCATTGAACGTTCGCCTGGCCCATATAGCTTGTTTACAATGCGTTGGCGCACCGATTTCTCGAGCTGCAACGAAGCATATCGCACGAGCGAGCCGCGCGTCGTCGCGTCGCGGTGCAAAGACCTCGGCGTAGGACGATGGTCCCTCGGCCTTGTCCCAGCTTCCCAACCGCTAACCCTTCTCGTAGTGGCCATTCAACGCGGCTTCTTGCCAGTTTTCAACCGATTCAGTACCACGCGCATTATTTCACATCTGTTGCACTCTTGGTATTTACCGTCTAAAAATGAAACGCTGAATCATTTCAAGAGTGTGTTGAGACATGAATAAAAATTGGATCGTTTTTACAAATCGTTCTCATAACATCTATAACATAACTTCTTCAGTAATTCAGAGACGTTTCCGTTTTAATAATTTATTTCCTATTGCGTTTCGGTATTTGTCTCACGAGTCTGAGTCTAAAATTGAGTCTAAAAAGAATTATAGTAGCTATTTAAAGAAATACGAAAATGTTTGTGTTTCATTAATTTATCCCTTGTTATAATTACTTGATCCTTTGACTCACGCCATGGGTGCACGCATGGCCACTTAATAAGTGCGCGGTGTTTATCTTCCTTAAAGGGACCCTTGTCTCGAACGACGTGAAATTACCCCCACGTGTACGCTGGCAAGCCCGTGCTCGTTTTCTTACAGAGGCAATTTCGCGGCACGTGAACCGTGCTTAAGGCGGTATCCCCGGTTCGGCGGGACGCGAGTGCAACGCTCGGACAAGGTTCACTGTACACTCGCCAACCAATGCCACTGACCCAATAATACTTATAAACCCCGGGCGCACGCCGTAATTTGCATCGGACGGCCATTTGAATTGCTAAGCCTCCTCCTTATGCAAGTATAATACCCCGCCGCGGTTTCGGTAACGCCTGATCGGTCAAAGTGGACTTCGTTCTTTCCTAGACACGCGTCCCACCGTTCTACCGTTTGCACGCTGCACTAACGGTAAACGAACGGCTAGTTTCTCTGTTACTTCTTATTTAACGTTGCACCGATCGATCCTCGAAATCACCCCGCGGCCTCGAAACAGCGAGATGCCCACTCGTGGACAAGCGAGTAAAGCGAAGAGGAGGACACAGAATGAACTGGTTTTGTTACAAAATCTAAACGAAATATTATTAGGACCTTGAATAAGTTTTCGCTGTTTTTGTACGAAATTTCTCTCGGCTTCAACTCATACGGCACTCAATTTCCTTGCTTCTCAATCATTCCTAACACTTTTAAACGTTTTGAAACTGTTGACTCATCTACTTGCAATGTTTTTCCAAGTTCTGCTCGCGTCTGACATCGGTCTTGATCGAGTAATTCCTCTAATTCTTTGTCCTCAAATTTTTTTGATGCGCCAGACGTTCCTTATCTTCAAAATCAAAATCATTATTTTTGAAGCGTCGAAACCAGTCTCTACATGTCGTATTCGACAGAGCATTGTCACCGTAGGTCTCAACAAGAATTCTATGTTCTGCAGCTGCAGATTTCTTTTGAATAAAGTAGCGCAATAAAATTTCCCGCAAATACACTTTATTTGGCACAAAAATTGACATTTTCAGATCTAATAAATAATTACTTTTGTTAGACTAAAGTGAACTACCACACACTGAAATTTAAAGTTGGATACAGTAATTCCTTGAATGTGCGTTACCATTCGAAATTCCATGCACGGAGTACCGCTACTACCATGTCTGAAAAAACAGCGAGAACTTATTCAAGGTCCTAATAGATTTAATCATTTGTGATCCTTAAGTTGAACTGATTCAGTAATTGAATACGTAGAATATAAAAAATTAAGTGTATGTTGCAATGCTTAAATGAAGGCAGCTAAATACATTTTTTAATTGCTATTATAAGAGTTCAATTATTATAAAACTCATCTAAGCATATCGTTCCTTCTGCTTGGTCTGTTTGCATAAGCAGTCGAAATTGGTGGTCTGATCTTATCGAATCGTTGAAGATCGAGCCGAGCCGGTCGATCCTCGGGCATCTGGTCCGGTCTATCGGGCAGGTGCTCGCAAAAAGGGTCTGGCTTGGCGAACAGGAGATGAGAGGTAAGGAGGGAGAGACAGCGTAGTCGTCGAAAGGTCCTCGACCTTCGACGTTAAGGGCAGGGACCCCATCTGGGGTGCGCAGGGCAGCCGGCCCTTGCGCCTTCGTCTTCTTCCTGCGCTTTCTCTCGGCTGCGCGCTTTCCTAGCCGCATCCTCCCGGAGGATGAACCTTCGTTCCGTGACGTAGGTCGCGAATATGAGAGTCACCGCGATGAAAGATAAATCCGGAGTGGAAAGAATAACAGGACCCCTGCGTGCTTTATTTTATCCAGTTAAATTGCATCAAGCCAATTTCAAAAGTAATCTTCATTTGAATTTGGTTAAAAAATGATATTTCTGATACTAGTAAACCTTTATGGGCGTTTGTACATTTCATGCAAATACAATCGAAAACCTAATTTAAATGTTGTACTGACTGCAAGTTTTATTTGTATACCAGAATTGCTCGCAACATTCAGATGTATAAGTTTGTATTGCAATTGGACACGTAAATTGACTCTGTCATATTCGATTTGACATTATCTCACGATCGGAAGTGGTATTTTATCTTTGAAAAAAGAATCAGCTTCCCGGCGAGATTGTTACGTTAACCTTGTCCCTGTTTATCGACTCGGATCGAAGATACCGTAGGGTCTTCGACCTCGCGAGGCGCGGTGAAGGTCCGCGGATAACCTACTCGTTGGTTAGTGCACCCGACGACGGGCGTCGATCCCTCGAAGGCGAAGGACCTCCGCCGAGTCCTCGGAACTGCGAAATGGGTGGCTACGGTATTCGCACGGTGGCATGCAAAAAAGGGGTGAAACCAGCCGAAAGGGAGGAGGAGATCCAGTTGCATCTCTTCAAATTTTTTTCTCTCTCCCGGCTGCAATGGAACTGGATGTGCATTGTCGAACCGAAACTGGATGGACGTGGTCCTTTTGAAAGCGCAACCGCCTCACTTGGGAAAAGAAACGAGAACGCGACTTCTCATACGAGAAATATCTTGTTTCATAAATAGTCTACCAGTTTTTATTCAAAAACTTTTGCGGTGACCAATAAAAAAATTTTCTTTATTCAACGCACTTTTGATATTAACAAGCTTCAAGAATTTTTATAGCACATGTATGTCATTCGATATTAAAATTGACGTTCTAAAAGTTCATAAGTATTTCTATACGTGCACCGAGAAAGTAGAGAAACGCGTTTAGGATTTCGATTAGAAGCGACCTTCAGACGTGAAATTGTGGCAGGCAACATTTCGCCGGTGTAGGGTTATTCTGTGCGGCGATTCCTTTCAGCAGCGTTGCAGTCGTCGCGGCGGTTGTCGATCGGACGAGACACGGAGGGTGGAAAGTTGAAACGCAACCCCTCGGCCTCGGTGGGAGTTGCAAGGGTAGTTTAGTGGCGGTCGTCATGGAAACCCCGAAGCCTAGCCGCGTACACTGCACCCCCATTACAGACCTTGAATGAGAATCGAAGGGCAGGCCTCGCGCCAAAGGGGCTGCGCTGAACTTGCTCTCGCGGCGTCCCAAGACTTTCACGCTCGTTGCGATTTTTCTCATTGGTCAACTTTTCTGACTTCTCCAATCACCGTTTCATGGCCCGCCAACTTCTCTCGTTTTTATCATCGATCCTCGATTAAAAAATTCATTAGTAAAAACAACGATCTCTTAAAACCACAGAAATGCGAAGCTTCAATTAGCTTCAATATGCTTGCAATTTTACTTTATCAGCTTTTCTTTCTCGTCAGTTCGATATCATCGAATTTCTTGATTAAAAAATTCATTATAAGATAGAAAGCATTTGTCGGGATCGAGTTTATAAAATGAAAAAATATATTTTCAGTTCCAATCATTAGATAATCTATCTAAGCTTCTTCTGATAATAACCGGTGATCCAGATTACGAATCCTGACCTTAGCCTTCGGCGGCGGCGGCAACGCGTTCGAGGGTTAGTCAGAGACAATGAGACAGCCGGACGGACGATGTCATGTAGGAGCGGTTTGAATGTTGCACTTTATCGATTGCGCGGTAGATGGTGGGTTGCTATGGCTACGCGTATACTGCCACCTTTGTGTAAGCCACCTTCGGCCCTCGCCCTTTCCACGGGTATGCAGCTTTTATGGGGGAGTGCCGGTTTACGATGCATCCCCCAATCAGCCCTTCAAGGCTACGCCTCGCCACGGATGGATCTTGATCTTGAACAAAGCTTCCGTTTGCGCTGCTGCTATCGCGATGCACGTACAAAGCGGCACGCGAGCCTCTCGCGCCCCTACCTACCCCTTCCGCCGTGGAACGCGATTAAACCGCGATCACCATAATAAAGTCGAAGGGTAGTTTTCAGGATGCGATGCCTCTGCGTCGAACGCAGACTGCGTCGGAATGAGAAGGGGTGGAGAACAACAAACTGGTTGGAAGAGCATTCTCTCGAGGCTTCTTCATCCATCTCCCTTCTCATTCCTCTACGTATACGTATATTAGAACCTTGAATAAGTTGCTGTTTTTGCACAAAATTTCTCTCGGCTTCAACTCATACGACTCCCAATTTCCTTGCTTCTGGATCATTCCTAACACTTTTAAACGTTTTGAAACTGTTGACTCATCTACTTGTAATGTTTTTCCAAGTTCTACTCGCGTCTGACATCGGCCTTGATCGAGTAATTCCTCTAATTCCTTGTCTTCAAGTTTTGTTGGTGCGCCGGTACGTTCCTTATCCTCAAGATCAAAATCATTATTTTTGAAGCGTCGAAACCAGTCTCTACATGTCATATTCGACGGAGCATTGTCACCGTAGGTCTCAACAAGAATTCTATGTGCTTCAACTGTAGATTTCTTTTGAATAAAGTAGCGTAATAAAATTCTCCGCAAATACACTTTAGTTGGCACAAAAATTGACATTTTCAGATCTAATAAATGATTACGTTTGTTAGACTAATGTGATCTACCATACACTGAAATTTAAAGTTAGATACAGTAATTCCTTGAATGTGCGTTACCATTCGAAATTTCATCCACGGAGTACCGCTACTGCCATTTCTGAAAGAAACAGCGAGAACTTATTCAAGGTCCTAAATATGTGTAGCTAAAAACGATTTGACGATGTAGAAAGAAATTATGAATGCGCATTTCATGTAAAAATTTATTTGCTAGGTGTAATAAGTGTTTTTTATTATGCTTAATACTACGTATAAACAATTGCTGGAGGATAATGAACCGATTAAAGAGGTATCGTGAGAGATCGTTTATAAACCGCGAGCCCCTCGTTAAAAAGTTGTAGACGTTAAGTCGAGCGCGAGGAAGAAACACGAAACACGGTAGAACGTAAGTATATTGAGAAGGAACTCGTGCGAAGGAAAGGGGGTCGAGGTCTGACGAAGGGGTGCTGAAAATTAAAGACGAATAACGGCGCACGTGTCTCCGAGCCGTGCGAACAAAGCGTCGCGATCGAATTAGAAAGCGTCTTTGTCCGGAGAGACGCGAGGTATCGAGGGTGTCGCGAAAAGAGTGACGGAGATAAAACGAAAGGGGGGGAGAGAGAGAGAATACCGACCCTTGGTTTCCTCAGGGTTGAGGGACTCGGTCCAAGGGGTGGCTTCTGTCTGGTGGTGCGGCGGGACGAGACGGACGTTCGAATGTATATCACGCGTTGTTCCTCTCTCTCTCTCTCCCTCTTTCTATCAAACCTCGAAGTGACTCGGAACGCCGAGGGTGCGAAAAGTTTGGAAATTGGGGCGCGACCAAGTCGCGAAACGACCTGCTCTGACCAGGGTACGGAATTGGAACTTGTTTAGATACCAGAATTAAGGATGCTTCTTATTTGAACAGCTCCGAATAAAAATTGAATGAAAAAGGGAATGAAAAGAATTTTAATTACTACTTAGAGTTATAAATTATAATAGTAGGTGAAGTTAGTTCATGTTGAAAAATATTTTCTCTTTTCTAAAATTTTAAGTTTTAAGTTCAAAGTTGTAATAATTGAAATGAACTAATTGAATTCTGTTGAAGTTGAATCTCAAACTTGTAATTACTCGAATTCGAACGTAATAATGATCGTACATTTGAGAAAGAGGTTATGATAATAGAAAGGATTGGAGAAATGTTGAGAAAGAATTACTTTACTACTTTTTCTCATTACATTTCTCTCGTGGGATACGAGTTATTAAAAGAGTGATAGGTCGAACGTGATGTGCTACGAATGTTCAATTAAAAGTGTTCATATTCTCTCTGGCGTCGACATGTGTACGGAGAACTGGAAAATCGTTTTGCTCCACGTGCCGTCAACCGCTTGTCCGCGCAGCGTCGTTCTTGTCGTTCCTGGAATCTGGATCATCCTGAAAACCTCGGCTTCCGGTATCGTGTATGTAATCGAACGGTAGCCACCGGCAATGAAATATAGCTGGTAGTTCAACCTCGATTCGACATCCCTCCGAGGCATTTTTTTTCGGTTGGGGTTGATTCCTTTGTGCCGCGACCAGAAAGACTCTCATCGTAAATTCACTGGAAAAAATACCAGGATCTTTTTATCACAATTGCTGTGGTTACGTAGATTATTCTCTGACCGAGGTGACACGTAAATTCTTTCAGTGTTAATTAATAATTTCAAACATTTTTTTTAGCAAAAATCCGAATGAAATTATTAACTAAAATAGCTCGTCTGAGATATTAAAAATCAATATAGTGACTTATCCTCGACAATTTATTCATTTATTCATGTTACTTCTATCCCGAAACGTGCGAGCCCGATGTTAATAAAAATCGGAATGTATTATACGATTGCCTGAATCGAGCCCGAGATGATAATAACCCGGATCCCCGGAGAATCAGCGAAGTGACGGTCGATCGTGCGAGGGTTTGGGGTCAGTGGATGAGGAACGCAGGCAGTCGCAGCACGTGCCGGTTTTCCGTTGTCAAGGCAACGCTGACCTTGTCCCGCGCGCTCAACCCCGGAATCCTGCGTGTACTACCCTCTCTTCCGGTATCTCCGTCAATCTGAGAAAGCCATATGGTGATAATGCGAGTCCGCGCGGCCGTTCGATCCGAAAACTGGCTCGTTTAGCCCTCATTTATCGCCTGGCTCTTATCGCGAGTCCTATTACACTTACGTGTGTCATTTCGCCTTCTTCCTATGTACAGCTTCGGACAATTATTCTGAACCCACTATTGCTTATGCGTGAGTTCCCTAGCCAGACAATATTCACAAGTAGTAAGAAATCTATTCGTTTATGTTTCAATGCCTCCGGCATATGATGATGCTGTCAATGCTTAAGCCTGGAGCATTGAAACATAAACGAATAGATTTCTTACTACTTGTCAATATTGTCCCGCTAGGGAACTCGCGCATAAGCAGTAGTGGGTTCAGAATAATTGCCCGAAGCTGTACAAAGAGTTGCTTCACGAATTTTCAAAGTTAATGTGAAATTTTGTCGACAAGTTAAGATATTTGTTATTTATTAATATGAAGGGATGTAAGGGATTGAATAAAACCAGACAAGTGATAACGAAAATCCGATTTGGCTATCATGAAAGCCAAATCGCACGGTCTCTTATTCCGTATCCCTCTCACATCTCTGGGGTGAAAACAATTTCCGCAGGAGAGAGGAAAGCTGCGGCGGGGTGGCATCCGGGTTTGCTGCGTGGCCGCGGTTCGCACGCATGTTTCAGGTACAGAGTTCATGGGCAAAGAGCGGTGCTCGTTGATATATAGGAAGCACGGGAGCCCGGAACCGAGCGAGCTCGGTGAAGGCTAAATGGGGTGAAGGTCTCCGGGGTTGGAAGTCCTGGCGGGGATCTATGTAGGGATGTTAAGAGAGAAAGAGAGAGAGAGGGATGGGGTAGGATCGAACTTACTGTGCTGACCTGGAAGGGAATGTGCGCTTCAATTTCGTATTTCACGTGGTTACGGATCTCTCGTTTCCAATTTCTATTCCTCTATTTGTTTTAACCATTAATTAACGTGCCGTCCAGTTCGCTGCTTCATTGTCCGAAGGATGTATTGGCTGGACAAATAAGTCATGACAATTTTATTTCTTATGAGTTTATTTATGACGGCGTCCGCACATTCATGTCACTGCTACTGCTAAATGTATATCGGACGTGAGTTATGACAATTGATTTTTTACGAGTTTCCAGCTTATTTATAATGACAGCATTCTCGTCGAGATGAAACCTATAATTTATCGACGCAAAGGCTACCTGCTTATCTTGCGTCTTGGCTCGAGTTGCGAAATCAATAAAAATCATCAATTTTTATGTTCACGAATTTAGGATTCATACGCTCGTGTCAAAGTGAACTGAGAATGCGAGATAATGCAAGTACTCTATTATCAGCATAAAAGAAAGGATATATCTTATTTTATAATAGTCGCATTGCATACAGAATTTATACATTTTTCGTACGGTTTTTATATTTCGTTAAAAGTCTAATGGAGGTAAAATCTATTTAAGTCTAAATATCAAATCTGCACTCATCGAAATAAATTTGAATAATAATTTACGTGATGTAGAGAGGATTAAATATCCATAGTAGTTTTGAATTCCGACCTTGAATTCATTTTCTCCATTTCGACGATTGCCGCCACGCACGTTCGTCGTACTTGCGTCTGCATCACTGACCTAGGCAAACCGAGGATGTAATGACGCTGCATGTATCATATGCCTACGCGTGTTCCCTCTCTTTCGTTCGTTTACCCGCTAGAGAGTCGCAAGATGATAGCGTCGTTCCTCGTCTGTACCCTCCTTCGACTCATTCTATCCTCCTTCGTTGTTACGAGTTGGTCAAGCTGCCCGTGTGCTTTCCGTGCGAACACGCGGCCTGCAAACTGCACGCGTATACATGTATGTATGTATAGAAAGCACGGGGTGGACGGCCGGTCAGTCACCCCTGCTGCCAGTCTCTAATTCGTTCTCTCGTCGTTTTCGAGAAAATCGAACTTCTTTCGTCAGTGTCAAAGCATTTCATAAAACATTTATTATTTACGAAACTCTAACAATAAAGTAAAATCTCTTTTATGCAAACGAGAATATGCACTGTTTATTAATAAATATTAAAATAATAAACATAAACAGCGGTTAATGAAACAATACATCGAACTATGAAAGTCGAAAGCACATCTGATAATATAATAGTATAAAATGCATACAAAATATATTCAGAAAAGTCTCATCAAATAAATAAAAAATATTATAATAAGCTAGAACAGCAAATGTACTAAAAAAAGAAATAATACGATCGTATATTATTACGATAAAAATATAAGATCTATATAAAAAATTGCAATTAGTTACTAATATATATATTTCCTTTCTGTTACAGGTAAGTCGAATTCCAGCTGTGCGCATTTCTCGCTTCCGTAAGTAAATTTAAGTACGCTGCATTGTTCGTAAAGCAATTAAAATCGGGACCGGGATTGAAAATTAAGTTCTCGGTTAAATGATCCTCGGGTTTCACTGCGAATCGAATGAGCGCGTTTAAATGAAATTTGTGACCCCGAAAGGTCGAGCACGTGCCTCGGTTACACGGGGCGTACGTGCGACCTGTTGCGATGCCCGCGACGCTTGGGGAAAACCGCGACGCCCGCGGACTCGCGCCGCGGTCAGCAGATGTCGGACGGCGTCGCGACGCCTCCGCGTTTTCCCGTCGGCAATGTCGTGGACTGTCGAGCGAGCAGGCGCGGTCTGACTCGTACTGCCACCTACTACTTACGGGCAACTCGTGTTCAACGGCTTGCCCGATACGTTCGCTGCCTACTCTACTTCAACCCCCGTCGGTTTCAACCCTTATGCACGCGTTCCGATATTGGCTTGTCAGTAGAGTTTTCTAGTTGGCTTTTTAATATTAAATTGTTTGCTTAAAGGGAACTTGTGATTTTTCAAAAGCGTTACTGGTTTCTTTCTCTCTACTCAGTTTTGAAGTAGAATTTTATTTATTTAACCCTTTCAGTGCGGAATTTAATTTTAGAAACCTTATTTTCTACTAATTTAAATATATAAAAAATCTAATGCTTTGAATACTATAAATTAATTCAATAAACTCTAACAGCTACAGAATTCATGTGAGCGATTGTTTTATACGAGTCTCTTTATATTTAAACAGATTATCAATATTAATCGAAGGAGATTTAGAATGACGTGTATACACGTCGAACGCAGTTAACTAGTTAATTAATGAGTTTATTGAAATTTAATTAGAATTTTTGAACAGTATTTTAAATGCGATAACATAAGATAATAAATTTAAGTGAGATACCAAAATTCCAAAGAAAGTAGCTTAAAGGATTCTGCTGATTAAGGGGATGGTTTAATATTATCATTGGTCCCGCTAAAGAGCTTAATAATCTGCATTCATATTTAATTCCTTGAATCAAATCTTGGTAGTAAATAGCATTATAAATTCAAAGAAACTGGTTTGTAGGATTGACGGGAATTGAGGGGGCGGTTTATAATTATCACTGATCTTTCTGTACAATTTCGTAAATTTATTCAGATTTAATTGAGAATAAAATGCAAGCAATATAGACGTATAGACGAATTGAAAGAAACTGGTTTGAAGTATTAATACAGATAGAGGGGATGGTTTTCGGATAGAATAAGTAGTGTCCTGGGCCACGGGTTCAACGCACGCTCGGTTTCCGTATTGTTGGGGACGCGAGAGGGTGGGCGGCGGCCGGATTAAATATCCGTACCGCAAAACTCGCTTGCGCAACTGCATCGCTACGAATCGTGTGGCAACTGCAGCTTTTGCAGGAGGCGAGCAACCGGCGAACGGGGCCGGGTTTCGCTTTCTTCAATGTCCGACGCTAACATTCTTGTCTACACCCGACGCGCGGCCGTCGAACGTGAAAGTCAACCGTGTCCCCCGGTGCAGTTTTCACTTCTCACCGAACAGCTGTTCCACGCGTTATTTTCTATCCACGCGATTTATGTGCCCACATCCATTGAAATGGGAAGTCGAGAAATGTCTCGGTAAATACTTTCCCAGATTCTTGATGCTAGTTACAAGGTAAATAGTGACAACAATTGAGATAGAACAAGATTGAATATAGATAGATGGATATCGGATAAGATCCGATGTAAAATATGTTTAAAAAAAGTCGTACTGTCATCTATATTCCAATAGGTTCTGATTAAGCATGAGTGTCGAGCAGTAAGAGGGAATATTGACAAATACCTTCGATTCTTATCAGTATATACAAATTTGCAGTGATCCTGACGAAATAGCAATAAACCGCGCGAGCTTCTGAGAAGTGAGAATAGTGACTTTGGATTTCACTTGTCGTTTCGCAGGAACGTGTAAAAATCAACAAGGGATCAATGAAGTTACGCGTTCTTCATCTGATCAATTAACGAAATGCCAAGAGCATGTATACATTTCGATATTTCTTTTCACTATTCTCAGTAAATATACCAGGAAGCGACCCTTAACGTGAATAATTGAACAGAATTTTTTCCTTACGGAGTTTCGAATTACGGGAACCGCGGCGCGATACGTGGTGCCTCGACGTGGCAGATCGGGGAACTGTAACGATTTCAATGCTGCGAGTTGCACAGGCGATGCTCTTTGGGATGATGTTGCCGCGAGTTGGTACGGTACTTACTCGGCCGCGACCCATGTGTTGGTTACCCGTTAAACGCGTGTGTTCACGCACACACCCCGAGCGAAAGTTCACTCACTCCGTAACCTCCTTTCGATCGAAACTATTACACACTAGCCAGTGACTCTCAACAAGAAGCTGGATTTTTACTTTCGTTCTCGTTTCCTCACGCTCCTCCGGTTGATCGCGTTTGATGCCCCAGAAAACTTCATTTCGGTGCGTAAATTACGGTATGGGCCGCGTTCGAATACCCTTTGTCTAGTCAATCTTCCGTTACTCCGTTGATAATAATGAGTAATAAAATAGCGTATCATGCGCTGAACGATCCGCGTGTCATTAATAGTTTCTGTTTCTCGCATCGAGATACGGGGGTACTATCAATCATGATTTCTTCTATCGAGCGAGCAGGATCCTATTACAGAAAATTAATTCGTCTGCATTTATTCCGATATCTATCATCGCTCGCAGGCGTATTTTACATCGAGGAGTCATCACTTGTATTAAAATCGCGTCTCTTAATGAATTTCATCTGGAACGTGTAAGGACGCGCCGAGGAATTTCAAAAGGCATTGTGTCGCGAAAACAATAAATCCGACTCGAAGGTCCGTCTGAATACTTGTGCTACGGATTCCGCGACGAGAAAATGGAATTGTTAAATCGTGTATTTCCACTCGAATTCAGCCGCGTGGAATAAAAAGTGTAATTCATTTTAAGTAATATCTGTTTATAGTAAAATAGCATTCGAAGGTAAAATACTTCGTATCAAGTAGTACGTATTCTCTATAACTGTACTTTATTTTACTGGTGATGGAAAGCATCGAAATGAATGCAACTGAATAAAAGAATAACAGCGTAGTCGTCACAGTGAGCTTTAAATACTTTCGTAAATAAAAAAATTCCCAGTTTATTTCATCTAAAGTTATATTTCTAGAACTCTTTAAATTCTGTTTCTAAAGGGGTGAAAGATTTTTCCTTGTCAAATTCCTTCGTTTTATTCCACTTTATTTGTCGTGCAAAGTGTAAAATATCTATTCGAACTCTCATTCATGAAAATAATTATTTTTTGACATTGGCTGACTTACGCACTTATAATTTTCGAGCTTGGAACAAGTAAATGTTAAACAAGAATCGATTATATTTTGATATTTTGTAACGATATGGACGATATCGACTATCGTAAATGGAGACAGGAGAAGCAATTGTACGGGATGGATAATTATCGAAACCTCCTGCGACGAGCAGCCTGTCTATTGACTCGCAACCGATCTCCGAATCGAATGAGATCTCATTGACACGCGTCAGACCCATTTGTGCAAGCAGAACCAAGTGTGTATTCAAAACCGGACACCGTTAGACGTCTAGGGACCGGGCTGATCGAAAACGAGACCGTTTCTCCGTAACGGGGGCTCGGTTTCGGTCGGACATTCTTACGTGCACGTATATATCGGTCAGAGCGCTGGGCTGCACGCGCACGAAAGTAAAAGTAGGCGGACAGCAGGCGCTGCTGAACTGGTCGAAACGCGTCCTCGAACGGTCGCTGCACCGCGCGAGGAGTTACCCCGGCCTCTGTGCGTTCACGCTCGTTGTGCAACCAGTCCGGTAACTGTAGTTTAGTTTCGCTGCCTTCCAGAAGTTTCTCCGCGCCGATACCACTTTGTCAACTTGATGCGCGTTCTCCCCGTACCCGATTGATGACCCGGAGGCAGCCGCCACCGCTACTGCTGTTCGCTCAGCTGCACCGGCTTCCATCTAAGCGCTCCAGCTGTGCTTCGAGTCCTTTCTCCACCACTCAATGGGTTAAGTGCTTTCGGTGATTATGGTTTAATTAGGTTAACAAGAAAATCCTTATCCTTCCAAACGCGCTGTTCTGAATTCGATTTCATCTTCTGGTGATCATTGAACATCCGAGATCTAGAAAATCGCAGGAAATGCATAGATCATCGCTGATTCGAATTGGATTTAATGTCTTCATAATTACGACATGTCTGAGATTGAGAACGATTGAAGAATCTGCACAGATTCGCATTCATCTGAATTCGATTTCATCTTCCGGTGATTACAAAGAGTCTGAGATTTAGACGATTGAAGAATACGCGAGTAGAGTTGAATCGAGAATGAAAGGATAAAGAGTGGCGCAACCACTTTCTCTGATCGCCGGTTAAGCATGACACCTTTGTAGATCAAGGATCCGCGTTACTTTCTTTAATCATCAAGTTTTCACCGACTCCTTGTCCTACTACAATTTCATAAAAACGCAGAAACAAGTTTGATTATTAATGAGACCAGTTTGTCGTGCACATTCAGTTACAGCACGCGTTTCAGTGGTACGATTCCGAAAAGTCATCCTTCTTGGGAATACACCCTAGCCGCGTTACTAGATCATTTTCCATGCCCGCCATTTTTACCCCTGTTCTCGCATCTGGAGCTTTCCAAAATGCATAACAACAAGTTTCGCTTTCCACGCGTTACGAGGCACACGTATGGACCGCACACGCTCGCGTGGCTCGAGCGTGGAGCGCGCGCGTGTACCTCGCGCGGCATGTGTCAGTGCGCCGGCCTAGATTCCCGCGGGTTCAACACTCGCTATCGAGGTGACTGCTGCTCGCTCGGTTCTCGGCTTGCTCAACGCAACCCAACGACCGACTAAGCTCCCACCGGCTCCTCGCTTGCTCAGCCGTTCGTTCGAACCGCTGCTTTATCCCTAGGACCAGAACTTACCGGCAAATATTCGCGAAATCCTCCCAGTTATCCCATAAGTGTTGCGATCTGATCGATATTCACCTTCACCGAAAAACCTGTTTGAGTCTATATCAGAAAATCATCTCAATCTATTTTTAGAGTCCGAATTTTATCCATTTAAGAATTCAAAGTATAGGTAAGATTATTAATATATGAAATATGATCAATATGTCGTTGAGCGCGGAAACAAGATTTGGCCAACAGCTTAACATGTGCAGACACTTCAAATGATTTCGGACCACATTTGGTGAGTATACCTAAAAATATAGCCGTATCTGCACATGTCATATTTCTTAGGTATACTTACCAAAGGTGGTCAAAAATCCATTGAGAGACCTGTACAAGCGTTGTGAGCATGTCAGGCTTTTCCTGTATGATAGGAAACGGGTGGATCTTGATCGTTTTTCGAGCATCGGAAGGTGTCTCGGGGATGATAGAAATGGGAGAGGAATCTTGGATCGAGGCTCGATCATCTGGAGAATTTCGTTCGTCGCGTGCCTCGGTGTTATTGAGTTTCTACGATTATTTTGGAAGGCTTAGTTTATAGAAGAGCAAAACTGGCACATTTTAGAACCCGATACTTTTCTTCAGATCGAATGAAACGATCGACTGTTTACTGTAAAAGGAAACGAGATGATTTATAACAAATTACAAAATTTTTTTTAAACGACTGACAGATTGAAAATGCAAAGAATACATATGATATGAAAGCATTAAGAATTTTTTCTGAGGGGTGGAAAAATTCTGTGTTAAGATTATTTATCAAGTCAGGCAAATGCGCGCATTAAGAACTTCCAAAATAAGAGATGTAGAATGAGTCGATGAAATTGACTCCAAAGGGAGAAAAAGAATAGATCATAGGAGATCGAATACGAAATCGATTCGCCTTGGCACGACTCGGGTATGAAAGTGTCTGCTCAGGCAGGCAGGCAGGCACCGGCACCGTATGGAGGCAAGATTTAATGATCGATAATCAGAACGATTTGCTAATAATGTCTCGCAGAAGGCACAGAAGGCTGCAATTTTCAGCGGGAAAAGAGAATGTAAATATGCATAGAAGCGTGCGGTTACAGATTTCAATCGAACACGGATTTTCTAACGATGATTAAAGGTTCTTTACACGCGTCCCGGCGTCATTGATTTCCATTTCCACGGCGACGTGCCTTGTCCATAGGCGATGCCAACCTAATTGCCACTCACGGCACTGTTTTTTCTCCTCAAATTCGTTTTCCCGCTCAATGATGCGTTACCTGCTTATGCAGTTATGGAAATTCTGCAATTTTTTTGTTTTTTTTTCAATACCTGCACCTACCCGTTACCTCAATTCGTATCAATTCACCTTATTTATCTCGTAACAAGGAAAGTACAATAATCACCACGTATATGGCCACAAAACAGGGCGGAATTTAACCATGTATCCGGGTCTGACAACATCAACCACGCGAGCGTGACAATTCACGGTAAAAAAGAATAAACACAGATAAGAATTTATGCTAGCAGAAAATATTTGAAGCAGAAGTTGTAAGACACTACTATCGCCTACAAATGAGTTCCTATCCTATTTCACTATAAATCGAATATCTTTTTAACTAATGAAAATGAAAGTCCTCGGTACAGACGATTTATTTATCCACTGTTTTACCTGAACTGAATCTAACGAAGAGGAAAACTCTTAAACAACTAATACAGAAATTACTGTGAAGAAGAAAAATAAATGACAGATAAAACTCGAGCGAGTATTTCAATGAACCAACGAGATGTCCTGAGATCACTGTATATGTATAATACAAGGGTCGTGACAATGATGATCGAAACGAACGAATAGGTCTGTTAGGAAAAAATGAAGTAGAACGATAAGGGCGGAATACCGCGGCCAAGTGGAATGCCTGTTACGAATGCGATCGCATAGCGAAACTTGTTGTCGGTCCGCGAAACAGGTCGGGGCTCGTATCGAGCCGAGTGACAACGACAACGACAACGACGACGACGACAACGACAGTGCGTTATTAGAGCCGTTTGATGACGCAAAGAGAGTGAGGCCGGAGCGCGGCGCGAGCGACAGAGGCCGGAGACCGGCCAACGGAAAGAGAGAGGAAACGAGCGGGTCGTTGTACCCTCGCATTAGTGGGACACTTTCGGCGTTACTGGCACGGATCACGCACAGCCACGCACACGGCTACCGCGCAGAGCATCTACTCTCGCTCGTGGCTTCTGTCTTCGTCCGGCGTGCTCGAATTCTCCTCGATTAATCGATCCCAATTACTAAGTTTGCGAATTATATAATGACCGTTCTCTTCTGCTACGTGCGCGTTCCGCTCGATTGTGTATATCCGCTCGATTCTTCATCTTCCTCGAGCGTTAAACATATTCGAACCGGCAGCTGGAACGTTTATTGCAATAATATTCATCGGAAAACGAATCGTCTGAGGGAGAGTGAACGGTATTAAAGTTTGAAATTGGATGATATCGGATGTTTCCGTGAGACGCGTCAAAGTGGAGGGTACCGGACTCGTAAATATCTCAACTTCTTCGAAATGATCTTGTTTCGCTTCCGTGTGAGCTGACAACGAATATTTCCGTCACTTTCGAATAAATCTGCTTAAACGCTGGCACCGATGCAGCTTGATCCCCTGCCAAATAACCTTCATTGATAGCCGTCCAAGGATTAAAGCGAGGCTGTTGTTCGTTCAACAGGAACTTTGATGATCTAGATAGATCGATGATTAACGCTACGGTTTTTCTTATATAGAACAAAATTTTTATAATGCATATAAGAAGCTATCATTAAATCCTTAATTTTGTAAAGTGTGTATGATCTGGTACATAGATTAATAATTAATCAGACCAATGGCTTTTGTAAAGAATTGGATATTAATACAATACAGATTATTATTATAATAAAATACAGCTGATAGTATAAGAATCTATCATTAAATCGTTAATTATGATATCGAGAGGATGTACGTAATCTGGCTTAGCGGTAAAGAGTCTTGTCGATAATCTCGACTGACCAAAGGCAATGGAGAAGCGTATCCAGTATCCTAACAAAGATTAGGATTATCGGCATTGCTTGGTACGATAGAGAGGCACTGCTTATAAAGCGAAGAGTGCTCGAGAAATTCTGAAAGCTGAATGAGAACCAATTGTGTAACGGGCGATGATAACCGATTCGCGGATCGAGTTGTTACGGCGCCAAGCCTCCGTTTCCTGTTTCTGTCCTATCCTCGGTGTTACTAATGAGCAAATAGAATTGTCACATCGGTTGAGTAAGCGCTCGTAACCTTTTCGAGCCGGGCTGGAAACAAGCATGAACACTCATACGATTTATCGTCCGTTTATCATGTATTTCCAATTAGTTACACATCTGTTTACAGCCTATCATCAGCGTAATCGGCGTACCAATTATCATCGCGCAAATGCGTTTTTAATATCTCCCAGGATGTTCACCGCCGCGGTACCGTATATCCGCGGTTTTACATTTTCTCTAACGAAAGGCAAAGATTAATCGAGCGGCCGGTGGAGAGAAAAAAAAAATTCTATGCCGATAAATGGAATGAAAGGGAAAGTTATCTCATTAATCTAGTTACACGCGTTTAATCTAGTGTTCCTGTTACACTTTACCAGGCATCCTTTCCACGCTCGTTTCGAATCGAACGTCTGGATTATCGATCGTGACCAGCGGAACACGGGGCATTTCCAAGTCCTTTGTTAATCAGCAAGCTTTCAAGGCGCCGGCCATGCCTATCCCGTTTCCCTTCGCGCACGACTCTCCTCGCTCCTAAGTGGCACCTTTAATAACGAGACCGAACTGCCGATCGAGTCCGCATGCCGCAGCGTCGTCGGCTGCATTTAGCCGCTAATGAATTTCGTAAGAGTATCTCTACCGGCGCTACATGCCACGCCACGAGCGGTACCAGTGGGCGGTCTTATCCTTGGCGCTTTCTAACAAGCCGCGTGCATCGGCACCGACGCCGCTCCTTTCGGGGTGCTTGACACGTTAGCCTCTGGCCCGGGGGATGAAACGAGCGTCTCGCGTGACGGTTCAACGTTTCACTCGAAGGGCGACCGAATCGCTGGTAACAGGACCTAACGGAGATTGCGAGCTCTTTAGCTTGATAAGAAAATACAACAACGAGCCTTGATGTCTCCTAATAAAATCGTAGTATAATACCCTTAGGGCTTGTATGAAAATTCAGTAGATCATTCGTTAGGAGAACATTTTATTATGTAAATTTCTACCCCGTGAACGTTCAGTATAATTCGTGGTAGAATACTCTATGTAAATGTACAAACTGTATGCAGGAGTTTTCTATTTGCAATGCAATTTTAAATGTGCGTAATGGTATTACTAAATTAAATTGTAAATTAAACGTTGAGGTTGAGGAGTTTATAATATAGGTATTCATATGTTCAATTAAATTTTACTTTTGTAGCTATTGCTGTTACTGTTAGCCAAACAAATTATTATTATGCTTGGTTATTTAACAATTTAATATGAAACATGATACATACTTGGCAGTATTGTGCATGTAGTATTGGTATAAGTCCTTTAACTATTAATGAAGTCGTGTTATGATACCCCAAAATGATGCTAATTTATTAATAGACCGCAATACGCTAAAGTGTAAGCTTAAAACAACTGAATACATAGTTCAATAATAAATAATCGTATAAATGTTTCCCTGTTTATTTCACATTGTGATTGATAAATATTTTATACCAATAAAGATTCGCATTTACCAGCATAAGCTTGATCGCGTGAAAAATGAAGCTAAGCTAGATTCAGGGAAATGATCAGATCTTTAATTCTCGTTACGTAGAAATTGATCGCGTAAGTGCATCAACACTCGAAAGTTCCTGATTTCGTAACGGCGTGAACGTGGAGAGTTCGACGTCCGAGCCGCGGCTCCGGGTTGAATTCGCCGTTTCATAATAGTCGATCGAACACACGGCCACGCGAGCCTATCCTCCTTCATCCGGGCAAGCGAGAACAACGCCATTATTTTCAATTGCACGGTTTCCATTATCAGAACCAGAATCCAGTATCTGGATACTTCATCCTCCTAATCGTTATCGATGCATTTGTATCTTAATGCGTAGTAATATCGGCTGACATTTAAATCCCATCCAGCTAACAATAGTAAAATTCAGTAATATTCTCCATTAAATTTTTATAAATACAATAAATGTCTTAATCTCTATTCGTATCACAATTTCTACTGGCTTGTTGCACATAA
>SHCU01000002.1:2025393-2056660 GCA_004307685.1 Ceratina australensis
AAAATAAGTATATCGTTATGGAAACATATTAACATTGATATGAAATTGTGACAAGGGCAAGGATATAATAATGGTCATTGTAACTGTGCAACTTTTTTACCTTGAAAACGTATTAGCTTGATGAATTTATTATTCGAGTCTCCAATTTTAATAATGCCTCTCTGACATTGGACTATAATTAAATACATTGTTATGAAAACATATTAAAAATACGTGAAATTGTGACAAGGACGATGTGGCATATTTAACCCGATTATTATCACGGTTTAGGATGCAAGGAATCGGTTCGGTTTCCTTTGACGGTCCATGCGAGATCGGACAAGAGTAATATAGGACTCGGAGGCAGGTTCTTCGGGTTTAAATTGATCCTGGCGCGGAGGAGGTCATAGGGTTGTGTGGCAGGCAGTGGTTGAAGATGCGCGCGTGTGGTCTGTACGTCGTCGTCGGCCGGATCACCCCGTTTCTCGATGGGTAGCCCGCCGTGGTAGTCGTCGTCCGATCGACCTTCGGAATCGAGGACACGTATTACATTGCGAGCAAGGGGCGGAAAAGGACATCGCTGACGTACGAAGACGAACGATATTGTTGAATAAAAAATCACGCGGACTCGTTTCAAACCGCTTTTCGTCTCTCAGGTCTTATATCTCGCAGTATTCTTCTGCATTCGACAAATGGATGCATGTGAAAAGATTGTAGAATATCAGGATTAACGATCAGTTATTATTATGTGCGTAGAGTAAAATGAATCGGTATTACGTGGAATAATTAGGCTCAAAAATGTACTAATCCTTTGCAATCGATGAATTTTACCGTAAGTATTTGGTTTCTTACAGTTTGAACTTAAAATAATTTCAGGTACAAATTAATGTATGAAAGTTTGATATTTTTGTTTTTATATCTGTTAAACAATCTTTGAATTGTTCATTTATATGGTATTCTATTAATTGATTATAATATAAAAATAGATTTGATTTGGCAAGAGAAATATCGAATTAATCGAAAATTGTTGGGTAAAATCATGTCGTGTGAACCATCATTTTCTTTCGGAAACGTTTACGCGGGATCCGAAGTTCGCGTGACCTCTGCGCCGGATGGGAACTACGGAGGCCCTGGCTAATCATCCGTGCTCTCGACCTCGTTCGTCTCGATGAGCACGGACAAACGTTGAAAAATCTTCCCCGAATTGTCGAAACGAGCTGTGCGATTTTCGCATACGCCTTAAAACGCGGTTCAGAAATTTGAAATCGGGATTTCAAACTCGTTAACCTTGAACCGAAACATCTTCCCTTAACTCGAAAGTTTCTCCGACATTTTATAAAACTGGAATGAAAAGGCAATTCGCTCTCGTTTCATTCAAAGTTTTTTCTCTTCGAGTCGCAACAGGAGAAGCTTTAAAAATATATGTACGCATGCAATGCAAATGACATGAATACCATTATTACTGTTAACAGAGGTTCTCTCCGAAATTTCATGTAATGAATCTGTATATACCTGCAAAACTAATATAAATGCGTAAAAAAGTTGAAGGAGCACGTTAAAGAGAATCGCGAAATCGCGCGTCAAGTAATTCAGGACACACCCCCCTGTGTGTATCGTAACACCGCCGCTAATTCGTCCGTGTTCTCGACCTCGTTCGTCTCGGTGAACAGGAACACGCTTTAGACTGTATGTGCGATTTGGACCAGGATTAGTTAAAACAAGTTTTTGGATACGTGAATAAATGATTTTTATTAACTTGAGCTATTGATAGATTATGAAGTTGACGTAGAAAATTATAGAGTTTCAGATAACAATTAATAGTGCAAATAATTTCATTTTTGATTTTCGTTTAAAAAGTTTATAAGTTCACGCAAGTGTGAAAACTGAAATTCAGTTCTTGGAATATAGCTCGATTATAGAAATTGAATTATTGACTTGGAAATATGTGTATATAACGAAAGGGAATTTCGTGGAAGCTGACGTCGCGCTTTGAACTTTCACCGCGTGGAAGGAACGACGCGTCACGATGCTTATTTCAGAAAGTCGAAGGACCCGTAGATTGCTATATCGAGTTATAAATTTTGTGAGCTGCCCTCGAAACGGTCTCATGGTTATTTCACTGGACCGAGCTAAAGCGGCTTTCCAACCCCATCTCTCCTCTCGACGTATAAAATCATATGTCCCCGATAGCGAAGGTCCCTGGGCCGATGAACCGTTCCGAGGACGCGGTTACTTTTTCCCGGTGATACACCGCGCCGTTCAAGCCTTAAGATACTTTCATGCATTCAGTTTCATCAGTCAGAGACATTGAAAGAAAATCAGTTGAAAATGTTTAAAAAATTGCTGATTTATATGCAAAATAATATACTTAAAATAGAATTTAAAAGCGGTACGATTTGCATTTATGTGTTAAATCTTATAGTATCCATTTGGCTTCCAATAATTTCTTTGTTGTCGAGTACATTATTCAAAATTCGAATTTCAGACTTATGTCTTTAATAAATACATATACAAAAATCCGCAATCAAGGCAATATATTGTTAGACGTAACAAATCCTAAATTAAATTATGAATAATTTTAATAAAATATCAAAATAATTTTCTATTAGTAATTGAAATTAAATATCCTTTAAACTTATCAATTGATTCAGACTATACGTTCTACATCGTAAGACTTACGAACAGAGATGTGCAACGGATTTTTCAGGTCAGAGTCAATCGTTCCTTCTCGATTAATCGGTCGATTATTATTGTGCTCGATCGTTGACTCCGAAAGAACGCCTCTCGGCGAAACGATCCAGATTCCATTTTATTGGATTTTCATGGTCCGCGTGACGCCGATCTGATTTTTGTCCCAGAAGTTTCTTAGGATTATGGGACCTAGCGGGTGTTTTATAGCTGCGTTATTGGGAGCGTGCTGGGCTTGAACGATGGTAATGGTTTACCGATCTTTTCGAGGCTGAGAAATATCTTCGTGTTACTTTTTACTGAAAGGCGAAATCTTCGAGTAGAATGAAATCAAGAATTTTGATAACTGCGAATTCTGAGCTTACAACTCTTTTTATTTTCCACGTTCAATTTTCTGATTGGGTAAAATTCGGAGTGAATCGATTATCAATAGACTGAATTTTTCTATATAGCATTTCCTCAATCAAGATGTTCAAAATAGTTGTGTGCATTTTAACTGTTACATAATCAACTCTCTTATAAATGCATAAAATTCACAGCCTAATTATAATTGGAATGACTATCGTATTTTGAAACAAGCAGGAGACGATCTCGTTTAAATCGGAAGAGTAGGCAAAGATCGCGGGTATAGATAAGGCAACAGGAAAAGAAAACAGCTTATCAGGAAGCGTTAAAGGCGGTCATCAACGAGCAAGAAGTCGGTGAATTTTGTTCCAGCCGGTTCATCGGCCTGTCCTTCGTATCTGGGCCGCTCCTATCCACCCATATCAGACTCTTTATCATAATTCATGCTGGCCTGAGTCGTTGCATTGTTAACGTGACGCGCGATTCGTTTACGTGTATGCAATAGCAGCAACCAAGGAGCATACAAGAGTCGCATAATTCAGATGAAAGTAAACTCCAGTCGAACGGTGGTGTCGCAACGCGAGAGACCGTAGGTGAGGCCCTGCTGGTTTACCTTAGAAGCACGCCTAGAACCAGCGCCTTGCACTTCCGGTCGGCTGGGGTAACGCGGTATTTTTTTAGAAATCAGTCAGTGGAAAGAATTGGCAAATAAATCCTGGTATCAAATAAAAGTCACGATCAAAGGGAAGTACGATTTGTAATTTATTTGGAAATATTCGGCGAATTTCGTACAATTAATTTAAAATGACTGGACATACACATTAATGTATAAGACTTTTATATTTATCTGAAAGAACCGTGAGTCACCTCTTAAGTGGGAAGGGTTAATAATTTCATGAAGATACAATAATTATGTTGGTCATTTATCTTACAGATTAGATAAATTCCATGAAGTCTCTCAATATAAGCAAAGTTTTATTAATTATCATTCGAATTAGAACAGCATGAAATATGAATTTTTTTGATCCACTGGATAGACTTATATCATCGCCCTAAAGTCCCTGTGAAATGCGAACGTTTTTTCGAAATGTCGGAATCGAGAGCGATCGTTCCGTGACGCACCCCTCGCGGTTCTAATCGGGTCCAGGGTTGTGACAGCCGGTTCAGCGCGCGGCTGAACGCACAGGTTGACTCCGGACCGGTTGAGTAAGCGAGCGAAGAACGAACGAACGGGGGATCGGGGCGCGTGCTCGACGGCTCGCGCGGCTCGCCAAACGAGTGAGCGAGCGAGCTGGTATGACGTCAGAGCACGGTTGCAGCGCCCTAGATCGAGGGAGGTCACCGTGTGCCAGGCCGACGGCCCGGCGAGGTCGTACCCTCGCCTCGGTCTCTCCGCGAGTACGCTTTTCGTCTAGTCGTTTGTAGGTTGGGTTGGGTTACGTCTCCAGAACGTGGGAGGCCGGCGTGTGCAGCCTCGGAAATCCGATACGTCGTCTACCGGCCGGCCTCTAGGTCATCCAGGTATCCATCCGCGAAGGGGACCCGATTCCTTCGCCCGATTTATGCGCCGCACCATGCTCTACTTGCCACCCCTGCTTTTCGGCGATCTCTCCCTCTCACCATCATCCATTCACTGTCCCTATCTATCGCTGGGTAGCGGGGGATGCAGGTCGAGGATGAACTCGGATGCCGAGGAGCTTTTTCGGATCGTTCGCGGACGATGACGTGCGCGGACGTTCACGCAGCCAGCGAATTTCATTTCAAATATTTCGAGATTGTTTAGCCATCGAGTTGGAAGGGTCGTACAGCTTCGGACAATTATTCTGGACCTACTACTGCTTGTGTGCGAGTTCCCTAGCACGACAATATTCACAAGTAGTAAGAAATCTATTGGTTTATGTTTCAATGCTCTGATATATGATTATGCTGCCAAAGCTTCTGCCTGGAGCATTGAAACATAAACCAATAGTATTTATATAATAGATAATATGATAGATTTCTTACTACTTATGAATATTGTCTCGGAACTCGTACATAAGCAGCAGTGGGTTCAGAATAATTGTCCGAAGCTGTACATGGGAAAGATTAGTTATATTTAGACGGCATAATACTCGGTTAGATATTCTTAATACGTTGCCAAGCGAATAACAGTAGCGCGAAATATGTATATATTCCTCGGGAAGTAAACCACCCACGGATAATTCATATCCGATCGATCGTCGTTGCGTAGAACGTATTTTTTGTTTGTTTCATAAGCTTTCTATCACTCCGATTCCCCGCGGAAAACCGTGAGTCGATTATTCCAATCGCTGATTAAATTTCATTATATCGTTAATCGATTCGCCACAGGATTAGATTACGGGCCAGTCGATTGACTTTGAACCAGTTCGAGTCGGCGTTTCGATCGTGAAAAGAAGTACGAGAGGATCTATCAATAACTGTTATGTCGTGCGAGGGTCGAGGCGAGTTTCTGCATAATGGAATGTCGTGGATTCAGAAAAAAGCACAAGGTGCTCGGAGAGATCGGTTTTCCTTACGCGACGCAGTATTCAGTGAAGTAAATGGATCATTGAAAGATTTTATATCGTAACATATGATTCGAATACAACGTAATAGAATACGAAAAATGGAAAAAAAAATGAAACGGGCAAGCGAAGTGTAAACACATTATCGAATCGAGTGCGTCGACAAATTATACGACGGCAATGAAAGAACAAAGGATTAAGTGATTCGAGTATGTAAATCGTCATGGAAAACTCGCATTGACAACGATACGTTCCCACGACAAGAGAAAAGTTTGTATGCTACGTGTAAACCCAAGGATATTCGGCGTTCCATGCGCTAACCCACATCGACCGATTTGCATACGCGCTCTACCTATTCACGCGCGAGCCTCTACTCGCTGGACTGTGAATCGAATGACTTAGAGCGCAATCACGCAGCCGGGCGCCAAGCGATAATCGCCCGATAAACCGAGCGAGAGCAATTTTTTTTTCTCTTTCAACCACCCGATTTCATTAGCTGATTCCGATCAACCATTTCTCTTTCTTTGCCGGCGTCGACAACGCGTCCATTGACACGTTGTACAATTATCTGATCGATCCCTCTGATTAATCCGTTGCCGTCGCGGTGTGAATTATAATTGAAAAGCGAATAAGATTTTATTTGCACGTTTTCATAGAAAGTCAACGAGAATTACTATCTATAATAAATCAAATATCATTGAAGGCAAATTGTAATTACAATTTAATTTATGTATTTACAAGGGAGTTCGAAGTGCAGAAAATAAGATAATTGAAAGTATTCTGCATATTACAATATTTAAATGATTATATAAATATTTATACGAAGCATATTATTTTTAATTCGTTTTCTATAAAATTCCGCTGACTGTAATTTTATGCGCTGTATGCGTTAATCAACAGAAAATGATACGATGTATCTTTTAATAAAATCATCGCTACTTCCGTCAAATTGCCAGGTCGATTTCATTAAATTCCGAATCGTACCGTTGACACGTGTTCATCAGCGCGGAATGTGAGGAAGAATCCTAAAGAGGCGTTTAAGCGAGCAACAGCGGGCAATAAATCATATCGAACTACCCGGCGTTGGTATCCGCAATCTCGATCGAGGGTGCAGAGTGAAAGGGAAAGAGGAGCGTGGCGCAAAACACGTAGACAGAAGGGACGCGTGCCAACTATCGCCCGAAATAGCGAGGGATAGAGACACAGTGTGGCGATTCGCGAATACAGCCTGTCCCATAATATCTCTTGTGAAAGATTAGTCTATTTTTAATCGGTGTAATACATCCTACCATTGCACGAATCCTGCAATAAATCAAATAATAACTCATCGAATTTTGTACGTCTTTTAACGAGTCTCAACGATGACATTTTCGCTTTTCAATTCGATAAATCTGGACCACAGTTTTTGCGCATTTATAGCAAAATTAGATATGCGGAAGATATAAAAAATGAATGTAATTTGCAGAGGTTTGAGGAACGTATGTCCGAGGATAAAATAATTCTGAATTAAAATTTTAAAATACGCGAATGTTTTATTTTGAAGATTCAATCCCGTTAAAATTGTATAAAGAGACTGACAATCTTTCACTTGATCTGACAACACGGCTCTGTTCGCAGTTTTATCGAAGAAGATGCAGTAGACTTCTTTTTCTTTTTTTTTTTATTGAAAATCTGTGTTATTTCGCCCCCGGTAAGTCGCGATGCCGGTGAACAATGACACACCGTCTCGGAACGATCCATTTGCGACGACGACGTCGGTGTGTCCCTCACCTATATTTAGGACAATGTAGGATATCGGCCCCGTCGACTTCCGTGGCCCCGGCGACAGCGTGTTAGGTGTACATATACACATAGGTGTACATACGTATGCACCGGCACAGATTGCGGCCTGCCGTGACGTCGTCGTTCGGCTCGAGATCCACGCACTCTATTGTTAATTAACCCGTCAGTATTGAAACGGTATCATTGATCACGTCCGGTCGGAGGTGGAATTCATCGAATAAATTTTCCATCGATTAGCCGTGTCATTCATGAAACGTAAAATGCTTCAAGCTTGACCGAATAAATCATAAAGTTAAATGATATCGCATAAATTAACACGACGATTATCTTCGGCCCGTGAGTTTCCCAAGAAACCGGGATCGACCCGATTTTCACAATGATCAATCCTGCCGGTAATTATGTTGAGATGAAATTCGAAATTGCCATTAAATTGGTATTGGAAAACGGCTACGGAGATGGGAATCAGGCGGGGGGAGGGGGGGATTAAAGGGTTGCGGCCGGGGGATGGGCGAGGGGACCGAGGTACCGGGCGGGATATCACTTCTGTCAGTGGAACAACGTACCGCCATGAACTCGTCGACGACTCCGTGCACCGCGGAATCGCGCGCGTCAAGTGCAACGATGCACTGCAGATGCATGCCTACGGACGCTCGCGTCTCGTTTATACCCGGTGGCAAACATTAACCGTACGGGCAGAACCAGATCTCCTGCAGCTTCTCTGTATTAAACGTAATATATATTTTTGATTTTCACGTGAATAGAAATTACCTGAAGCAAGATCGAGAAAGTTTAATGAATAAGAAGTATTTATTGATATGTCGTAGTGAGCTTTTTATGCTGACCGACGTGTGAAATAATTTTGACAAGATTTCTGGAATTCTTCGAAATTGATTGCAGTAAAAAAACAACGAGTTAATATTACAAAACACTCTGTTGATACAGTCAAGCTACTGTATATTTTCAGACCGATTTAATGATAAGACGATCCTTTCACACAATAGCAATCGCCGGTTTTTGGAGCATACGTCGAAAGGTCAATGTTAGACGGTTTGACGTCACCGGGATTTAATCGTGTCGCGAGTCGTAATTAACGCGAGGAGAATAATGGGAGGAGGTGGGGCCAACGCGACGGTTCGTTGGGGAAAAAAATAAAATGGCACGATGACGCTCGTGCCTCGGTGTGCACGTACGGATTGTATCCAAGTGCAACGTTCACCGAGCGCGTCAAGGTTCCACGGGAGAAGGCGCGAGCGCGTTAAAACTGAAACCGATCGGTATCGAGTCGAAAAAGAATCCTAGTATGCATGCATACGACGACGAGGAGCCGCGTCCCACGGTATCCCGCAAGGACTCGTACTCGTCGTCACGGCATTTAAATGTTATCTTTCCCGTTTAATGACTGCGAGTTATGATTTCGTGATTATTTTCAGAACAATGGTGCCTGATACATAAATCTTCGAAGAAATACACATAGTAAACTTGCCTGTACTTTGCATATTAAATCGCGCCTTCTGTTTACTGCGCACCCGCGTAAGTCGCAGGACATTCTAAAATACATAATTGAATGGGACATTGTGGGAGTGGAACATTGGTTCAGAAATTGTCGAGGCAATACGCATTTTTAATTGAAATTTTCGCCAGACTATTTTCAATAACGAACGATCTTGATAATGCATATTTTACTATAATAGAAAATGATATCCAGTAGCGTAGTGAAATATATCAGGTCATTGAATAAGTATAATCGGATTTTGATTATTTAAGCCAGAATTCTATCTACCTCTTTCTTTTACGTTGTTAACCCACGTTGTACTTTAACCGCAACACTGCCGGTCTTCCAAATATAAAAATTTTCGGTTAGAGAGAAACTGGTTGGAAATGTTCTTAAGATTTATGAGGAATTTCTTAAGACGATCGTGGAATCAATTGATACGAGATCGAATGAAATTTGTATCGATCACGAGAGCTGAGATGTTCCCGTGTAATCCGCAGCTTGTATCTGTTCCGCACATGGCAAATGGTTAATGCTCATTGTTCGAATGCGTCACGATCGATGCACGAGATCAGTTCGGTTTCTAATAAACCGTTCACGATCCTCCCTTTCCCTTACTACGCTCTACATACGCCGCTAGATGAACGTTCGGATTATTCAGTGGAAGCCGAGGTGAACGAGCGATACGACGACGACGTCTTGAGAAATCTCTTGCCTCCGTGTTCCTTGCTTACAGACATGAAAATTATAAAACCAACCAACCGATTGACGCAAACTCCTCATCCCTTCAAAGAGCGTTCACCTGTTCCTAGGATTCATGCGAATTTTATAAGAATCTCTCTTTACGTATTCGAGCACGTTTTATTCAAATCATATTAATATCATGGATATTGGAATTTCTAAGGGATTGATAGTTGCGACATCCGGTGAAATTCACCGACTGCTAAGTCGAACGTTATTTTAAGACGGTAGTCGCAGGACCGATTTAGAAGCCGCATCGGTTTGGTATTTATGCTACGATGGGAGACAATGACTAAGGTGTGCGATCGTTTTATAAAAGCGACAATTGGCGACCTATTCGGCTAGTACTGTAACGAGCTTAAGGCTGTATTAATAAAACGCCGGGTAAGATGTTAGAAATCCAGCGGGGCTGAGAAAATTATTACTACTACGTTCCTAAAAGCTTATTCGATATAGATTTTTACCGCGTTCCTTAAGCTTTCGGCAGAGGTCTTACGGCTCGTACAATCTTGAACGCGATCGTGTAACGCACCGATTTCACCATAAAACTGGGCCCCGATATTTCTTTCAGACGGTAGCCTTACCTACCCGTAATTTGTCGCTGCCTTAGCCGCTCGGCTCTCGGGCTTAGCTCGCTTATTATCGTCGATTGCGCCGTTTACTACGGTCGACGTGCCGTAACCGTTGCAGCAGGTGTCTCTCCGGCTTATTTTCAACGAACGTAATCTCGAAAATATTCCTCGATGACCGACGGAGAACCTAAGGTCAACTCTATCGATTTTATTTAATCGATCAATCGTTCACACGAACCTTGTCCCATTTTGACAAGCGGGAAAATATGGTAAGCACAGCGACGAGGTACCTGTCTCATAAACCACGCTTGAAATCGATTTTAATTAAACATGAAAAGAATCAGTACGCATTATAAAATGATGAAAGTCGTTCGCTATCCTCGGCGAAGTGATGCAGGTCAGTGGCTTACTCCTACGCAGATGCGCCCACGCGCGACTACACGGATCTACGTGTGCGTGTGCCAGCGATAATGAAGTCGGAAAAAAGTCGAACATTGCTCCTGCGAGATACGTGCGGCGTTCGCAAACATTACGCTGCACGGGTAAACAACATCTGAGATATAATAAGCAGCTAGATACACCGATTAGAATATCGGCGAATGATGTTATGAAATTCTTCTGGATTCCCTCTCGTATTGGTACTCGAGGATGGTACAGTTAAAACTAGTCGCTAAAATGTTATCTTCTGACTGTGATTCCTTATATGGGTTTACGTGAAACATTTAAAAGCGAAACGTACACGGCGACACGGTGGCTCTCTTAAGCGTTGAAAAACAGCTGATCAGCGGATTGATAAAATAATGATGTACCCGGCGATAAGTCGATCGTAAATCCAACGGTTGGTTTCTGTTATTGGGACGATGAAAAGTCTGTGGGAACGATTATTGTGAAGCGCGCGTAGGTACAATGCTGTGGAAAGGATTTTAAAGTGACGCAACGAAATGCAATCGTGGTAGAAAGTTTATTACTTTTCTACGACTTTCCAGTCGCGCCCACGAGGCCGTGTTTCGTGCGCGCAGTTATCGAGTTCGACTACTTCACCTCGCGAAGCTATTTGTCTACTCTTGAATCGGAATCGCGATGATCATCGATAAAACGATCGTTTCGGGTTATCAGGTATGTTAGAAAAGTACGATTAGATAGTGACGCAGCGTGGAAAAATCCCTGGTCGTTGACCAGCGCCATTCACCATTCCAATACCTTATCGATAATCGTCATGCATTTGCATAAAGAGATATTTCATTCAAAAAATAAATTAATCCTCGATTAATCTGCTAAGAAGAACTTATCAGCCAATCATCGTATGGAAATTCATTTCTCACAGCAAACGATTGTGTATACAGGGCGTAAGCCTACAGGTGGGCAATATTTTAGGAACGTATTCTACAGGCAAAAATAAGACAAAAATGAAGAGTGGGAAAATTCCGTTCAAGCTTTCATTAATTAGTTACTGGCAATTACAAATTGGCCGTTTTTGCGCTTGAATCGGGCAATCCAACTTACATTGACATCTGGTCCATTTTTCCAAATTATTTTTCCTCGGGATCTAATGCATAGAAAAATCTGAAAATATGTAACTATATGAGGAAAATATCTGAGCATATTTTCAATCCGATCTGCAAACTATCAATTTTTGTCCAGTGATTAGAATCATAGACTTGGGAATGATAATTAGAAGTAAAGTTACGTAGGCATTAATCAAGAAATTAGTCGAAAAAGCGCACGGTGGCAAGTCGAGCAGTTGAAAATCAATCGGTAGTGTCTGTCTCTCTCCTTCGCGTTCACCTGCGCACGGCCACGGAGTACGTGACGAATGCATCGCGTATGCGATTCCGATGCAACGGCCTGGCTGTCCCAGTGAGCGGTCGTTCACCCTCGCTCCTCTCGGGCCGAGCGGGCGAGCGGGCAGGCGCGCGAGGAGTCAGCCGCGAGGCCAGAAGAAACCAAAGGGGGATTCTTTTCTCCGGATTTAGCCGGGCTTTTTGCATTTTTCTCCGCCGCGACGTGGTGGCACGGCGCACGGCGCTTTCAGGGGTGCGACGCGAATAAACCGATCGCTGCCTGCACGTAGAGGAATCGAATATACGTTTCACCGTGTGGAACGAAGAGGGTAGATAGATAGGTGGATAGATAGAGAGAGAGAAACAGGCCGACCCCGTGCTCCAACCGAGGACGTTGCACTTTGACCGCGTCTAATATAAGACACGAGCTCTGATACGCGCGCGCGCGATACCACTAGATGCTAATCGCAATCGCTTTCGACTCTTTATATTGCTAAACTAGCGCATTCATCTCCATCAGTATATGACTTTCTTAATAAAAATCACATTTCCAAATTATTCTTCTCGTTATTCAATGATCGCATTAAACGCGACTCCGCGTTGCAATCATATTAATGCACGTTCGGTTGTTATTGCAGCGACACATGATAAATACTGATCCTTGTAACAGGAATACTCATAATATATAATAATTAAGTGCAGTTCTTCGTTCATGCAATTATATTGATGCAACGTAAATTTTCTGTTGTTGTTGCAACAAGCAACATGATAAATACTGATGAACTTCGTAATACTGTTAAAATCAGATTATTTAGTTCACGGCTTGATAACACGGCTAAATACAATTAAAATTGTTCTATGTCCCAATTATGTTAATGAAGGTTTTTCACTATAATTTCAAACAGCACCTGATTAATACTGATATATATATATATATAGGCCAGACGTTGTATTTAGCCGTATATATATCCATAAAAAGAGTATTTTCTTGTATCAGATCTTTCAGGACTTGATAATACGATAAGCGCATTTCCGCATTCATACATTTATATAGACGCTGTTATAATGACGAGATGTGATAAATATTTATAGACTTTATAAGAAGAATTCTTGCTGCGATGATTCAGAATTAAATAATAAATATGATTAAATGTTGATGCAATTAAAACGTGCATCGTAATTGCAAAAAACACGCGTAACAAGCACGTGACATAATGAATCTTTTGCTGGAAAACATGAAACGCGTTTAAATTAATGGCAAACATCAAACGCGTTTCCTTCAGTGAAAGAAGTCAACGATAAGTCGGACAGGTTCGATTTGAAAAGATCCAGCCTCTTTGATGTTGATCCATCGTGCGTTCCACGTAGGTATTAAAGTAAACGGTAACCTAACAGGATTCTAACTTTGCCGAGGTGTTCAGTGTCTTTCCTCGAGCGTAATTAAAATCGTTAATCTGTAAAATCGAGCTACGTCGAGAAGCTCGGCAACTTTCCAAGGTGCGAGCAACTCGTTCGGTGGTTGAAAATTGTTTCAATCTCACCGTTGATCGATCTCATCGAGGTCCTGCCCGCGTTTAACTAAAACTTCGAAATTTTACGGTGTAATTACTTCGCTGGCGACAGCCTTTGACATCGGAGTCGACTCTTTTTTCGAGTTCGCGGACCCAGTGACCGAATTTTTCAATTCTTTTTGCAGCGTACACGCATTACCCAACCCAACGAGGACTAACCGTGCCGTTGTGCAATCGCCGCTTTGCGCAAACTGACAATCGTCCGTCTCGCCTCTCGAGAAATTCCATAACACGATTCTCGCTCTTATTTACCTTTTCTACTTGAATGAATGAAAAATTTCGATCGGCACTTATAGCGTTAAAAATACTTGATATCAATTAACCTGTCTCTCGCGCCTTTTTCACAGTCAGCGAGTAACAGAATTGAATGCAACAAGTGACTCGAGGTTCGTCGATATTAATTATGCCTGGCTGTCGATAGAAATCGGGTGACGTGGCGTGTGAATCCGGTTTAAAGCCAGTCTTGTCCTTTTCCATGGTAATTAATCAAAATCAGTGGTCTCTAGCTACCTCACGTGTTAATGATATTCCGCCGGCGTAGACTACATCGCAGTCGCTCTAATTGCCAGGCTGTGTAACGCTGTCGAGATCGCATTCGTCAAAGCTCGACGTCGTTGTCGTCGTCGTCGCCGCCGCCTCGCCTACCGTCAGAACGATCGCGATTAGAGTCGCGAGTAATCGTTCCCTGTCGACACGTTGGATGGTTCAATTCTTCCATCGCGTGCTCGTTAAACCTCTCCTAGTTAGCAGCTCGGTCATGAAGCCTCACTGAATCCCCTGGAATCTTCAATCAAATGTGAATTAATACAATTTGTTTCAGTTGTTGCAATTTCAAGTATTGATTATACTTACAATTTTAATTCAGTTGCTTCATGAATCTTTAAATTATTTTTTTAAATCTTATGGTCTTCCACAAAATTTGATGTTTTATTTATGTATTAAAAAAACACGGTTTCTCTCATTTGTTTGCATTTATTTTGTAGTTTCACATGTTATAATAATTATTTTAATAAGCTTCTAGGCTTACTTCTAATTTACTCCGAATAATTTTTTATCTTAAATCGTCCCGGAATTCTACGTTCGACTTATCGACTCCCAATCAATCCTTCTATTCGATTCCCAGGGGTTCAATATTGACCACGGCAGCTGCTGAGCTGGCACACTTAATTTACCTCGTGATCAAAAAAAAATACGAACTGTATAAAGGAAGAGGTGAATCGAAAAAGTATGAATTCATAAAAGAATAATATAATTTTTCCTCGCAACAGTACAGAGGAGGCCGTTGACCTATCCCCGCGAGTAGCTCGAACAAAGCGAAACGAAAGTAACAACGAGAATCGCTCGGCACCGAGCCGCATTCTCTCTACGTTCTACATTATTAAGAGCGTCTGGCACGAAGAATCAATTTGCTCTACCGTCCAATGGATCCGCCGATACTTGGCGATCTTCCCACGACGGCGGTGGTCCGCGGGATATAATCGTGAAAACCCGGCTACGACGCGGCTAATTAACCGGCGCATGGCTCCACGACGTGTATACGCAACTAAACGCTATCCCAGTTGCCGTATATTATACCGGGGAACAACAAGTAACGACGTTATCGAATTATCTACCTGTTAACTTACCGGAATCCCATTTTTACACACCCGACACGCGTTCGTTACGCAAAAACACTTTACATGTTAATCGGTCGAAGAGAGCATGTTCACGTTGCGGGTAACAATTTCAATTCAGATTTATAAATTCACCGTTGAGATTTTTCACTGAATATAAATTAAGTAATTATAATTTTATTATATGTACGCGAAGCGTGATGAATTATCCAAGAGATTTTTGCTCCATTGTATTTAGTGATTAAATTTTCAAAAATCAGTTGCTTTGTTTTTCAAAAACCAGGATCTTACTAGGATGAAGTAAATGTCTACCTATTTATCAAGTTTGATGAATGGTATATTTTATCTTCGTTCGCAAGGCTTATCAAGTCTATTCAAGTACTTATGAAATAAATATCAGCAGTTTTCCTCAATCGTCTAGTAACGTAGTTAAGAGTTATAAAATGTTTATGAAGTTCCATGTCCCAGCATCTTGTTTTCTATTCATGAACAATTTTTATTCTATGCACTTTAAATACTATTCACGATAATTGCGTGCGAATCCGCGACAGAGATACTAATGTAATATAATTCAAGTTCGAAATAACTATGTTTATAAGCTTCTAACGGTTTATGAAACGTTTAACTTGTTATGCTTGTTATGCTTATCGAATGGCGAAGCCAGCCAGTGGTTGAAAGTGGAATCCGATGATAAAGTTAATTAACTCCGATTCGTAATATCAAGTATATACATAAACGGGATTGCGCAATCGTTGCGCGGAACATTAGAAAGTGGATGCCGAGTTACATGATCGGCATAGCGCGCTGCCACGCGCGTGCACCTCGCGGCAGATTTCCTTTTTTCTTAATTCAGACGTTCCGAGCGTGTGATTAAACACCTCTAAACGCGTTGCACAATCGAAAGGTGTTAAATCGGCGGGCAAACACCGTTCCCGGTCGAGGTTCCACGGAACCAGTCGAATTTCACCGGATGTTCGAGTTTCGGCTGCGCCAAGCCAGATATTGGGAAATTGTCTTCGCGCAAACGGGAGAAGCCGCGGAGAAAGTGGCGAGGGGAACGAGGGAACGGTTCGCCGGGAATAAGGGACAACTAAATAGGAGATGAGAGCGTTGAAGATTCTTGGAGCGTGGATCGAAAATTGGTTCGCGAAAGTACCCTGGATAAAGTTGAGAAACAAAGAGGATCCGAAAGAATTCCTGTAATAGTATATTCTTCTTCTCGGCTGTAGGATTTCTGCTCTAGATATCCTCGTTATTGGAATCCCTCTTTTAGATACCCACTCGTATTTTACGAATTTTCCCTCTTCCCACATTGTGCATACCTATTTTCAGCATTCTTATAAACCGCGGTGCAAAATTCTATTCTGGATGTGCTCTGGCGTCCAGCAAGCAGATATTTCTCTTAACAAATTCTATGCATTATCGTGTCTACCTCGTGCATCACTTTCCTTTCGGCATTTAGCGCGGAAGCGTAATACCGAGGAAAAGGGATGCGTATCTTTTATAGCCGAAAGGCAGGCGCACGATAATAAATGACATTTAGCCATGCGGGGTTCGTTCGGTGGTCGGGGTTCGGACCGAAAGGTTGACGGGGAAAATCGTCGTCTATTTAATTATCGGCCGATATCTGCCGCAGAATGTGGGTAACTGGGTCTCGTCCCTGTTTCGCAACCGTAGAAGCGTAGGCCTGGCCGAGGTAGGTTGACTGGAACGCTCGGGCCGGGAAAGTGTAGCCTACATCCAAAGTTGGAAACGAGGCGACGATATACCAACCTACCGCGACGGATATCCGATCTCCCTCGCTAATATCCCCACGCCCGATCGACCGTCGGTTAAAAACTCCAGTTTTTGAAAATCGATTTCCTCAACTTCAGCTAATTTTCAATTTCAACCCTTCGAACTCAAAATACTCTGAAAATATTAATATCGTAATTATTCAAGTACTGAAATTAATAAAGTTAATACTATTAATTACTACCTCTGTCCCATAATAAAACTGAAATAAAACAATTGATTTCGATTAGCGGCTGAAATTAGGGAAATAATTGTAATTCGTAATAAGTAGATTAATCGAAAAATTGATGACGATGGCAGGAGTCGTGAAACATTGATTTTAATTAAATTTTCATAATTTTGCTCTGTGACGATTCATGTTCGCCAATTCTCACTTAATTACTCACTTGCTACTCTATTATTATCCGATAAACATGGAAATACATTAAAAAAATTAATCGGAACTCTGAAATTTGTCAAGCGTTGCCAATGTATGTATAAAGATAATCGAGGGGAGTTTCCCGCGTAACGTGCAATTGGACTGGGGATCTGTCTATCGGTGAGATAGAAAAATTTCGTAACGTCGGTTCGGCGAACGGAATCGGACATCGGGATCGGTGACCGGCGCGGCGCACATACCAGCGCAGCTCATTGAGCAACGGTGCATGTGCAACCGCGCGGGCTGCCTGCGCGAGGCTGCATCTCGGCGCGAGAGCACAGCAGCACCGATTACGCGACGCAACGTTTTCGAAACACCTCCGCAACTTCGCGCGGGCTCTACCTTGCCGCGCTCTCTTTTCGCTGTGCCCCGTTCTCCGCTCGTGGGAATATATTAAATTAGAGGCGTAAACGGATCGACGCTCGTTACGAACCGAGACGAGAAATCAATGATCGAACGTGCCTTATGATCGACATTTCCCTCGTTTCATTCTTGCTTACGTATCGTCAAGCACGTGATCAGCTTGTTCCTTATCGATTGATATATTTCTAAATTTCCTTATTTAACGAAAATTTTTAATAATGAATTATATAATTATAAATATATTTACAATTCAAGTTTACAAACTTTGCATTAAGTAATACTATATTTTGTAATGCATAATATAAATAATAAAATTAAAATGTTTTTTCAAGCTAAGATCAGGGTGAAAACGTAACTCCATTTTGTGTACGATGGTGTAACTCTATTTCTGCACCATTTTCTTGTTCGCTCTTTTACATAGCACATATCAATACACATATTAAATTATCATTTTAACGTAAAGGAAAATCAACAACACTTGCGTAATCGTTTCTTTGGTTATACATGGTTCCAGCCATCGGATTTTCGAAACTTTCGACACAGATCTTACATAGAAGATACCATGTGTAAAGATATAGAAAAAGAAAGCAGTGAGCGAAAATAGGAGCATACATTCAGGTCATAATTATGTTAAACCATAGTTTTGGTATGTTTGCGACAGAACGCGGAAACGGTTGGGCGTTACGGTGCCGCGCAGTCAGATAAAGGTCCTTCAACCCTGGTCGTTGTTAGCCTGTCGTAAGAACGCGTTTTCACTGTGGCACGGGTCCGGTTTATCGAGCGATCGATCCACGGATTTATGCGGACGCGGTAATTTTATGGTAGCGATACAATTGTCGCCGTTTTCGCTGAGAAAAACCGTGCAACCACGGGTGGTCCGATGTGGAATCGCGATACCAACCGCGCGGCCCATTGTCGTTGGTAGACGCCCCGCCGGTTAATTTGGATACTGGCCCTGATAAATGAACGGTAACCGCCTCGCGGATGAATAACAGCTGCGACTGGTTACGATTTTTCACGACCGTTCTTAATTCTCTCTCCCCTTGTCGCAACGGTCTGGCTAACTCGGTTTCTAAATTCTTTCCTTCGCTTCCGTTAGTCATGTTTCTTCACGCTTCGGAATTTCATTTTTCTGGTTCCAACCGGTGGCTGCGATCGAGATTACGGTTTAGGGTTGTCGTACTCGATATTTAGAACATTCGCCTCCCACGTTCGATGACTTATGCATATTTATTTGGTAATAATAATAATTCTCAAAATGCCTAGGAATATGAATATCTGGATTATAGTCAGCCTTTTACCGGAGTCATAGATTACACGTGCACTGATTACAAAACATAATAAATATCATGAAACTACTCGGATAATAATTATGTAATACGACTGGCAATAAGAATAAGGAGTACTATTTATTATATAATATATTTAACTGGATCGTTCCATTCTAATTACACTCGGTTTTTGAACAATCGATTCTAATTTTCCATTTATTAAAATAACATTTTTACAGCCTATTCTAATTTATTTGCAATCGTCCTTAATATTTCTGAAACTTTATTCTAACGTTTGCTTCAGGATCTCTACAAGATAGCCTTGGATCCTCTTGTCATGAAATTTCATTTTTTCCGATTTCACCTGCCCTGTCAGTAAAAGGTTCAAGGTATTTTTGTTCGCCGGGAATCGAAAGTGCAACCTGCTCGTCAAAAATTCTCTTAAGCCGGTGTGGTGGGTAGCTGTCGCAACAGCAGAAGACGAAATCCCACGCGAGTTTGCTGCGAGTACATTGCACCGACATACGTACCCGTGTATCTCTCCTGGCCGGTTACATATCTGCCTGGAACCATTGTCTCGCCGCAAGTAGGCCTGCGTCAGAATGCAATAAAATTGTTCACCACCTCCCTTTCCTCGTGGCGATAGATACACGTAGGCGGCGCGTGTGCACGTGGATGCACGCCCTGCTACTTTTATTTATTTACTAAACAGACTACATAAATCGGCTACGTCAGCATGTTAGATTCTAATTTTTCTAATTACTTCATTGGGTGATGGCGAATACATGCAATTCTTAATTTGATGATTTTTGTGTTGCAGGTAAGTCGATTTTCATTGGTCACTTCTACTAAACTGTAAGTAATTTTTTTCAACGCTTAAAAAAAGAATCGTCAATACTTCCTATTATTGCTATTAAAAGATTAGTAATAGGAGACAACAATACATCATATACATTTCCTCAATCTGAAAACCCTGAGGTCAAGGGAAATTACAATTAAAACGACATTGAACACTTTAAGTGGAATATAATAGTTTTTAATAACGCCCTCTTTTTATACAAACTTGACGAACGGTCGTTGAATGAGACACGTAATCGTTGGTTTCGTGGGGCCTCGATCGCTAGGTTACTTTCTTTATCGATGCAACTCGGCTTACTTCCTTCTCTTTTACGTGGTCGCGTGTGCGCGCGTAACACATGCAATGGAAGCAACGATTGCGACAACCGGTCGTATATCAGTGTCCATGGGCGAGGGAGAACCCGATAAGGTCGACGGGCGAGCAATTTGCGGTGTCCATGTGATACCTTAATCAAAAGGATATACCACCTTCATATACGTTGTCCAGATTGCTATTTATTGCGTTCGCAGAACGAATGGTCACCTTAATTCCGTCAGAATTATATCGATTTTCATATTTTTTTAATTAATTTCTAATGGCAACTCATGTACGTATATTTAATGTGAATATTGATCGCAAATAGCAGAAGGTTGTGTTATCAGTGGACTACGGCTTTCTATGCAAAGTAGAATTCAGGAGTGAAACTTGGATATGCATTTATGAATTAAATATCATAAGATCCACTTAGCTTGCAGCGCTTTTACACTGATGAAAATTTAGTACACTTATCTCTTTCATAATGCAGAAAAGTAGTTATGATGGCAATATTATCTTTTTAAAATGGTTTAAGAGAAGCGGTGGAAAATCTTTTGATACTACGAATCTTGAAAAGTGACAAACCCGATTCGTCAGGTTCGTTAAGGTAGATCGAATTTGTTTCGCGGCAGGGAATCTTTAGAGTCGCCGGTTGATTTACGAGCGTGCAACGCGGTAGACACTATTCTTCGTTAATTTACGATCGCAAAAGCGTGAAGAGAGTGCGAAAACCGCAGCCGTAAAGTTTTGGCCGCAACCCCGTAACACTACTCGACTTCGTTCACCGTTTGTAAATTCTTTACCTAGTGACGGATGCCCCTCACTACCTGGCGCGTACGGAAAATTTTCGAGCTTACACAAACGATGGGCGAAAATGAAAACTAGTTTCGGTCCACCGCATTCACCTTTCTATTTTCAAATAATTTATGAAGTTGCTTTCTTTAATTGGATTCAGGTTATCATATTCGATGTTGAGACATTTCATATTCCATTGATTAACACGAAGGAAACTAAACTCGTTTGCATCTGCGTGCCATATTTGATTTTCGGAAAAATTCGAAGAAACGAATTTTATTGATTATAAACTATTTTTTGCCTGATTCATCTGGCAATAAACGTTCCGCGTGTGAAAGTAGTTTTCATTATAAATGACACACTGCGTTTTACGTTCGTTTGATAGACCCAAGATCATTTATCAGTCGAGTGGAAATTGGAACATTCTTAATTCTCCATGAGTGAATTACTTTCAAACTTTTCCCCTTCGCGATTTATCCGCGTAACAGAAAATGCTTTCCTTTTTTCCTAGTTTCCTCGGTGCCGATCGGACGGCATGGGAAATAGAGAGGTAACAGGTGCTCCAGGTAGACCGCGGCAGGGTCGATTACACGGTTTGCCGTGAAGCGACGGGATCCCGGCGAGTGATAAATCTTCCCTGTTGCCCGCACAAAGGGAGTTCACAGAGCCACTAGTTCACCTCCCGGTTGAAACGGGAAACGCGGTGACTGTCCTCAGCTTTATCGACTCGTTTCACTCCTTTTCCTATTGTGTCTATCGTTTTCGAGCAAACAATTTTATTCAGTTTGTATTGAGAATATACTGCGTCGCCTCCATCGATATAAGTTACGAATACAGTTTAATCGGTAGGAAAAAGTGTCGCCAGGTGCATTCATAAAATTGTTATCCGCGTGTTTCACGTAAATCCGTATAACTTGCAATTTACGCGCTTGGAAAATTTGCATTTGTCGAATGTTGAAGTGAAGACAAATACAGGCGGTTAGGAATTAATCTCCTTGAACATTTGAGCTCGATCATGGCGTAGTTGCGATAGGTCAGGCTTCGATTATATTTAGAATACTTGAGCTTGATAGTCGGTAGCCTATAGCTTATAGTAATACGTTCAATTCAAACCGTTTAGTTAGTCGATCTTCGCGATGACCATGATCCAGACTTCGAGTAGAAAAACAATTAATCGTTCCACTGATCTTTGTTCCATTTCAATAATCTATCCGCTACCAAATTCGTGCAACGAATCATTTGCACGATTTCCAGATGTAACATTCTAGTTTGACGCTGGATGATTTATTGTTAAGGAATTTTGCATTCAGCTTCGCAATCTTTGACACGTCAAATAGTACGAATTATCGAATATGTCAAAGTCGTCGAGAAAAGAGGAGGGAATGAAAGTGAGATCGGAGATCCGAAGAGAAGTGGCGCTAGAATTATTCCCGTTAGAACACAGGCCACGTCACACCGTCCGCACGCTATACTAACTAAGTGTTTATTCAAGGCCCGTAGTTAGGGCAGGTTAGGCTTGGACTGCGCCCAGTTTGCATTAATTTAGATCCAACCTTCCGTCGTCGCGAACCGTCGTTCTACCCGCTCCGTTTCGACTGGAATTTTCATGCGAGAAAAGCACCTATTAAAACGGGTTGCTCAATTTGTAAATAATCCATTGGATCCTTGAAGAGAAATGCAATTTCACGTTACGGTGACACACTTCGGTGTAACAAACAAAAGTGTGAAACGAGCGAGGTCGTCTCCGGTTGAATTGCAAAACAATTCAGCGAATTATATGCTTGACGTGTAATAATAAATTGCAAAAGGTAATAAAGTGATCGAAGTATTCGGTTCTGATACTCATACGTATCATTGAAACATAATAGATAAATTGATCCTTTATATTCTATTCGAAGGAAGATAATTTCATCTAGTCGTGACTTCACTGGGCATTACCCCATTTCTTTTTGTTTGACGTTTCAATACATAAATTGTAAAAGTCATAAACGAATATATTTTCAAGAAACCTTTTCACTGTTGGAAAAAACCGATATCATATAGAATGAAGTCAGTGGAACGAGTCAACGGTTTATCAGACCCTCTCAAATTGGAAGGGACGGCCGGTGGCGTTAGATAATAGAAGCGATGTAATGGTCGTAACGGGTCAGGATTGAGGCAGGTTAGTCCCGACCTAGACTGTAGCCGGATTAGGGAGGCTCGGTGTGTGTTAGACAGCGCGAGCGAGTCCCGCTCACCTGTGATACAACTTCTACTTTCCGTAGACGTGAGCCACGTGTTCGAGCCGAGGTGTGACAGCCACGTACATGTCGCGGCGGCTGCCGCCGTGTTAGTGCACCGTGTCTGCCACAGGGGGTTAAGCGGCTTTCACTCTTCGAGTGTTGGTGAGTCAACACAGAAGTACGCGTTACATTATTTTCTGATTGTGTACCGTATCGTCAGGAGCGTACGCTCAAGTGCCACTCTCGCGTCGCTAAAGATTCGACCGTACGAATATCTGTTCAAAGAAACGTTAATTGAAAATTTGGTAATTTTTATAACGATTAAAAAGTAACGTACAGTTTCTCGAATCGCGCGATAACGAAATGAACGGATAGCTGTTTCAATACTTTGCTCCGCATCGGAGAGAGTAATTTCGAAATGGATTTTTATTAGACGAAGGGCAACCTGAATCTTGACCCTAATGCGCGTTACGAGTCGAGGTTTACCGCCGGAACGTGGAATTTCGTGTTCGCCCTGGGTATATTTGGCGCGAGGTTGCAACTCGTCGTGAAATAGGTTCCGGCGATCTCATGGTGATCCTTGACTACAAATTTACTTTTGTTCACGGTAGGCTTTCGATCTGCTCCTCGCCGCCGGTGCACGCGTGCACGCATAATAAAGGCTAGGCCGAACCTCTCCTCGCACTGTCGATGAAAATCCTTGATCCTAATGATGGGTCAACCGTGCCAATTGGCCATAGGAACGGACCGGTTCCAAGCGTCGAGGATATCGTCACGGTTTAATCTTTGGCCCGATAAGCCTCCCGCTCTTATCAAATCGCTTTTCGTACAAATTATCTAACACTATACATATATTATGCACTACGCAATCCCAAATAAAATAACATATATGTATTCGATTGCAAACCTTTATCTAAACAATATAAGTAACAATTTTTTAATTGAAATGTCAAGCAATGAATTTTTGAAAAATATAATCTTAAATACTTTTTATCCAAGGCGTCGATCTTCTCAGTGGCAAACTTCGTTTCCAGTGAGACAAAATTTTGGAAAACGGGATACACCAATTTTCGAATATGTAGACATTGAACGTGACTGGACTTAGGTGTATACTCCTAAATCGCGTTCAGGCACGCAGATTGAAAAGAGTAAACAGTGTGCGAGCGCGAAAAGTGAGAGAGATGAAAAATAGATAAGATTCGAGCAAAGCTAGCAGAAATTTTTTGTAAGTAGCGCTACCAAACAAATATATACAAATAAGATAGATTATAATTTTATCATATCTCCAGCATCTCGCTTGGTATTATGAATACGAATCTGGTTCCTCAATATATATCTTCAAGGTAGGTACCCTTTGAGGTACCAATTTATTTTCAATAACTCGTTCATTACTAGCGCTACTGTCGTCTATTAATCTTGAAAAGAATTTCCGAATAATAATCGAAAAATCGCGGTTCGCGATGCTGGGTGCCAGCGCGTACCGTTACGCCAATGAGCGATAGAAGGCGCAGGCGTCGCGAAGCCGCGGCACACCACGCCGCGGTGAACTCACTCGCGCACCGCATCGCACGCCACACACAGCACATCAACTAATAACGTGCAAGCTCCGATCAGCAGTTTACCGCGAGGACCACGCGGTCGCCACAAGGAAGCAACAGCCCGGTCAAGCGTATTATCTACGCCGTAGAGGACGTGTCGGTCGTGCGTGCGAAATAAGTGTGCTGTTAGACAAAAAAAAAAGTAAACAAGGGGACCGTTTTCCGCGAGGGTGTGAGGATAACCGGGAGACTGGACTAGGTAGTAAACACGTTTTCGGTGTCCTGTGACCCGTCAGGGAGATCCTAGGAAAAGTGAGCCGTAATTGAAAAGGAGAGTGCCGGGAGGGGGAGGACGTATAGAGTTCCGTTTCGGTACGAAGTCGCATGGGAACGCGTACTGTTATGCCAGCCGCAAGCTTGTTTACACGTGAGACTCTCGGTAGAACTATTCGCACCAGCTCGTCGATCGAGTAACACCGCGACGGCGAGTAGCAAAGTAGTTGATTAGGGAACGGGGCTAAAAGATCGGGAAAACGGAAGTCAGTGTAATAATCGGGGCGGACTGTCGTCACGAGAGATGACCGTGCAGGAGTTCAAGCCTCGTGGCAACGCCAGCGAGGAACAACAGCCGTCCGGTGATATCCTGTCGCCGTCTACGGAGCCGTTGGACATCGACAAGGAGCAGTCGGCCCAAATCTGTTACAAGGGTGCACCGCAGGATAGCGAAAACCTATTGGGACGCGTGCTAGCCGGTAAGCGATCATTCATAGCGGCGAGTATCAGTTTCCTTTTTAACGTTTCGTCCTCGCGCTTTTGTCGAACGAAAGGGAGAGTACGGGAGTGCTCGACCCGTTCGTCGTAGGGCCCTTCCGTTAAACCACGGTTTCGAGTACGCGAAACGCAACGGGGCTCGTAGGAACATTCTTCGGCTAGCGTAGATCGCGATTCAGGTAGGAAGGAATAGAGAAAGAGGCGGTTTCACTTTCCAGCGGGGTTGGAATGTAGGTCGCGGGGCCCGGGACGAGGCTAGTTCGTTGCCCTCGGTCGGCGTCCTTCCACTCGGCGCTCCGGCAGTTTTTATCCCCCTCTCCTATCCTCTCTCGCGCGCTCTTTCTCTCTCTCTCTCGCGCGCTCTTTCTCTCTCTCTCTCGCGCGCTCTTTCTCTCTCTCTCTCGCGCGCTCTTTCTCTCTCTCTCTCTCTCTCTCACTATGTTTCGTTCGGTCTCGCTCGCATGCAATCTTCCCTCTCTTACCCGTGGTTCTAGCCTAGATAGCGAGCCACTCTAGTCGCTCCCACCTTACAGCATTCGCACCCTCTCTCTCTCCACGCATACAAACGCGAGTTTCGCGTTCTCCTTCTTTCTCTAACGAGCGCTTCCACGTATCCTCTCGTTCTCTCGCTTCGTTCTCTCTCTCTCTCGCTCTCTCGCAGTATGTACGATTCGAACTCGTCGTGAACTCGTAGCCAACTCGTTGTATTATAGACAGGAGGCAGAGAGTGTTAGCCGTCGGTCTCTTTCCCTCGCGTCGGTCCGTAGAACAGGAAAAGTAGGTCGGTGGGGCCTTGGCGCGAGGCTAGTTCGTTCACCCTTGCCTGGCCCGTAACTGGGGCAAGATGAAATTAACCGAGCGGCCCGCCACCTCGCCTCCTCTCTCGCCTTCTCCTACCTCCGTTCGGCAAGTAGAGTGAACTCCGCGACTCGTGTGGCCAATCGCCGCCGGGTCGGTTCAACAAACTCGAACTGGGTCTCTCTCCCTACCGACCCCGCTAACATCGTCTCTCTTTCTTTCCCGTTCGTTCGTACCCGCGAACCCTACCACCGCGCGGTTTAGCTCTACTCGGCCAACTCTCCCACCCACGACTATCATCGAAGGTCACCAACACAACTCGGGGGTACCCTGCCCGTTCCATAGCTCGCGTAAAAAGAGACCGAACGCTGGCCTCTCGTAACACACCCGTTCATAAGCGTCCGCCCATCCTTTTGTTCCAACCGCGCTCTTCATCCTCGTCCGCTTCGACCATTTACTAATTCCCTTATCAATTTTTATATAATTCAGATACGAGGAATGGAAGTGGGATATCGGAGTGTGGGATTGTTTAGAAACAAGTTGAATTGATATTCATTTCTGATTCATTTATTGCGTAATTTCGATGTAATATAATTTCCATTGACAAAGTGGCAGGTGACGATTTCGCTCCGCTAACGTGAAGCTACTTACAGATAATAGATAGTAATAAGAACCGGGCGATGGCTCGGTCGGTAGGGGTCGAGAGACTCGTAATTCGACGGTCCCGAGTTCGAATCCCGATCAATGCTGGATTGATACAAGCACCACCTCTGAGTTCTCCTCATGTGCTTTGCTTAACATCGCTAGGCACCGTCGCAAGAATAATAAAATAAAGGCGACGTTAAATAACGGTAGTAATAATAATATCCGGTTATTGCATTGAGATAATTTCTTCAGTCTTACTGACAAGGCGCAGTATACAGAAATCTTCACGAAAAATTGCACGTAAACTTATGTCAAAGAAATGAATTTCGTTCGCCTTATAAATTGTTAAACGAAATCAGTTTTGATACACTTGAAAATATAACAAACTCTTTGAGATAAATAGCCTGAGGGAAGTTAGTCATAGTTAGTTGATACGATGGATCAGAGTAAAAATATTTTTACTGTTTTTGAAATTGCAAGTTCATTTTTTGTTGTTTCGACGAAACTGAAGATTAGCATATCAACATCTCATTAAAAAAAATTAATTTCTGTTGATTTACAAAGAAATGAATTTTATATATAGTAACAGTGAAATACCATAATAATGTAACATGTTCGAATGAAATGAGCAGCACTGCATATCTTTCTACGTGCGCAAACAATTGCGTTAGCAAAGAGCGAGAGAGGAGTTGGAATGAGAGTAAGCTGTACGTGACGCGCGCGCAGGTCCGTTCAACCGGCTGAGAATTCTCCTCGTAGAGCCCGTTACGTAACTCCACGATAGTGAATTACGTACGGGCTACCTACTCGCGAGAGGAGGAGGAGAAGGAGGAGCAGCAGCAGCAGCAGCCTGGCCGATTTCTTTTCTCGCCGGACGAGATCTCCGCTGGAGAAAGTACATCAGGCCGCGACGTGCTGGACCGTGATCACTCTCGCCGAACGCGTCGCGTCGCTTTCACCCTGCGCGGCTTGTTACTCCGGGCAAGTTGCATCTCCCATCTCGGTGCACTGACCTGCCGCAAGCCAGGTCGGGAGCCAGTTCCGTTCGTTGCGTTTCGAAGATCCGCGCGATTAGATCGGTTCGCGGCTAGAGTAATTTTAGCAATCGGCTGGCGCAACCGAGAGTTCCCTTGCGTCGGGGGTTGATCTGAAAAGATACGCGACTTAGAATGGGGGTAATGGGAGATTGCGTGGTTGCCGCGTTTCCTTCGGGTAGAATTGCCTGTGGAAATAGACTGTGGAAATAGTTTTCGGGTCGATGAAATCGGAATTGGCTGAAGACGATTCTTATCACGAATCGAGTTTCGCGTGACGATGCCATACTTCCATTCATGCTCGTTTGAATTGAAAATATTTGATACTAAGCCTATTATGCACCGGTTTTTAATTTAAGAAATAAATCGAAGGTATTCTCGTCTTGGTAAAGTTCGTTATTTAAGCTGTTACTTAAGTACTTTCGTCAGAGATTTCTAACCTCAATATCATTTTCTTTAATTTATTCTCTGAATATTATTTATACCTCTATCGAATTTCTAACAATAGCATTTAGTACAGGATAACGTTACTCTGTAACTACTATACGTAGTGAATGATCTGAAAAAGAAATTATATGCTCTCCATCACATCCTTCAACTACTTATCGTTATTCGAATGATAAATGAAAGCGAATAGATTACTCCAGCCAATTCATACCTGTCTCAAACAATATTCAACAGTTTTGATTCAAGCAGGGACTGCCTTAACCTGTAGCATTTCACAATTAGTGACCCGTCTCGGTAGAGTAGTAGAATTCTATTAAAGTAGAACGCAGTTCTCAGCCAAGTATCCTATCTATTTAAAACGAAAGTTCAAAGGTTGTGTATTTTTATTATCTACTAGCCAACAAGCCTATGGGATGAATCCTTTTGCACGGTTTAATTCGAGTCCGTCTATCAGTTTTACAACAGAATCAATATTTAAAAAAATCATAGATGTGATGTGAAGCTGAGTAAACAGTGTAGGCAGATGGGCACGGTAAATAAATTCATTTATTTACACGATTCTCTTCCGCCTAAATTATCAACTCGTTCCGCTGCGGATCAACGGGGTAGAGAAAAGTTCATCAGGAATTTTCTAATTGCGCTGACGACTGGGTAACCTCAAAAGCAAGACACACGGGCAACGGCCTGGCCTCCTCCTGGTCCCTAGTGACCTCGATTGATGCGCTGTGTCCTCTCCCAGTCCACAATTACCACCGGGCACCCGCCGCCCCCGGCTGCTGCCCCCGAACCGAGCCAGCCCCTTCCCGCAGCTGGTCGAGGGGAGCGTTGACTCGAATCGCCCAATCGGAGGCCGGTTCGTCGACTCGCCGAGCTTGCTCTCGGGGTCGTTCTAATCTCGCAACGTCCCTACGCCAAGCAAATCGACGAGAGAAGCCCGATAAGAGTACGGAGTACGGCGATCCCTGCCCCGCGCGTCGCCGAGCTAAATCTCTCTTTTTCGCGGGGCGCGCTCGCCTCTTTTTCTCGCCTCGGCAATGTTTCTCTCGGCCCTCGCGAGAAGAAGCTATCTTCGTCCGCGAGGACCGAGCCTCGCACTTGGACTCGCGTGCGCGCCAGCAAGGTGAACAACCTCGAACCGTGCCGGGGCTCTTATCGGCGAGACCGAGCTTGGACCCCTTATCGACGGCCGAGCGCGCGCGCTTCTTTTAACCGAGTTCGCTGAACCGATCGCGGGAATTTCATACCGGGGACCTCGGAGCTAGGCTTAAGGTTGCGCGAACCGATCTTTCCCGAGAGTCCAAGAAATTTGACGAAGTTTCTAGTAGTAATGGAAACTGCGTATAGTCTGCAATAGTTATTCTCAGACTTGTGGTATTATTTCAAGTATGTGGGATTTACTATAATCTGTCAACTGAGATGGTCTCTGATTTCAAATACTGACAGAGGCTAATCCTAGAGTTCTAGAACTTCTAAACAGACATTTACATTGCTATTCAAATATACATTGACATTTCCTTAACAGTACATTCTAAAAGAAATAACAATATCATCAATGAATTTTATTTAATTTCACATCTTTTACATTATATTGGCTTAGAAAATATAATTCACCAACGTCCTAAATATCTTATCACTGACTGGACGTCTCGGCATTGGTTTTATGTAAGGGCTCATGGAACCTTAAGAGATATATCTCCGAGATGTAGAAAATGAAATCGATTGCGATTTCCAAACGAACTCTCTCGCAATCTATCCGTTCTGATTCGCGGGTTTCGAAAATTCCGGAGAAAATTCCGCTTGCAACAGCGGCACGGCGTGTGTCCTTCGCCCGCTTCCACTCGCTAGAAACTTTTGCATAATTTCATAGAGCACAAGCTTTCACCGATATACAAGTACAAAGAGTAGAATTAACTAGATGGCCGATATCGCGTCGGAGGTGCATTGTGTGTCCGGCCGTTTTTATTATTTCGAATTTAACCGAACGAACGAGTGAGTCACGGTTCACCGGGAAGAAAGTAAGAGTGGCCCGACCAGGAAGTTGAGACACCCAAGGCGGTCCGTCCGGATGCCGATGAAAGGGAATCGGGCTCTCGCCGATTTCTCTCCTACCGTCCCTAGTTTTGCAGACTCACACGTCCTCGTAACTTTCTCTGTATATACGCAACAACGAAATTTCATTTTTCCGAATGTTTTACAATCACTATATAATTGACATGTAAATTCTGTCCGTGGAGTTACTAGAAAATTACCAGAAAGCGAGTACTTGTCGGTAGCGAACAACGACAGGATGCTGACTAGAGTTAACCAGCTTTTCTAGATCATTACGTACTTAGTTCGACGTGCAGTTCAGGAATTTATGCTTGCCTGGAATAAGGGCATATCGTAGTTAATTTTTATGTGACGTGGCTTTCCAGGTAAAATTAGGGGGAATTGGCGGAATTTAGATGGGGGATCTGAGGATCTATTAGAGCAGTTAGAGCAGCTGGAACCTGAAATTGGAACGGATAGAGCTGTGTCGTTACACGAATCGGTGGGGTTATAAACGGGATACGTGATTTTACTTGTTATCACAAAACTGCGAGCTAGGTAAACTGAACGTTTTACTAGTCCAGAACATTAAAAAAAAAAAAAATATCGATCATCGCGTTTCAGTAATTACATTTCTAACGTACATCGCGCGATTAAATAGAAATTATAGATCCGAGTGAAAATCCCTGAAGCTTGCGGCACGTCAATAGAATTTTAGGTTGTAGTCAAAGGAATTCAGGACCGGGGGTTCGGTGAAATCGTATCGAGCGCGTGAAATCCGTCGGGGGAAAAAGAAACAGATCGAGAACGATTCCGTCGCGTTTCACGGAAATTCGAGCAGAGCTTCACGATCGCTCGCACAGTCAACTCCCGGAAACTCGATTGAGGAACGGGTTACGGG
>SHCU01000002.1:2057473-2067949 GCA_004307685.1 Ceratina australensis
AAAATATCGATCATCGCGTTTCAGTAATTACATTTCTAACGTACATCGCGCGATTAAATAGAAATTATAGATCCGAGTGAAAATCCCTGAAGCTTGCGGCACGTCAATAGAATTTTAGGTTGTAGTCAAAGGAATTCAGGACCGGGGGTTCGGTGAAATCGTATCGAGCGCGTGAAATCCGTCGGGGGAAAAAGAAACAGATCGAGAACGATTCCGTCGCGTTTCACGGAAATTCGAGCAGAGCTTCACGATCGCTCGCACAGTCAACTCCCGGAAACTCGATTGAGGAACGGGTTACGGGAGGTCAGGCGGGGGCGGGAGCGGGCGGTATAGAGGGTAGCAGCCCCGGGGGCAACGACCTTTGACCCACCGGCAGCCCTGGTATTGCTACCCCTTCCCCGGGGCCGGCAGCTAAGTATAGCATTTCCACCAACCTGTCGCCCCTTACTGCAGATATTATATCCACTCTGGCCGCGCGGCGCTCTCGAAAGCTCGGTAATTTTGTCCCGTTACCGCTTTATCGCTCCAGCTGCACGTTGCCCCGTCCGTTTCCCCGGCTGTTGCTCTTGTTCCCGTTTCGTAACAGCGCCGAGGATTAACAATGATTCTGTCACGATTCGCGATCCCCTCCGAGGGCGACTTTCCATTATATACGTTTCAATTTTCTAAGAACGTAGGAAAATCTGAGAAAGGTAAACGATGCATGCATTTTCCTCGGCGCGAAAAGTAGAATTAGAACAGAATTGAATCTCTCGCGAGGCATTATTCCCTCGCCGCGGCTTGTTTGCCCCTTTGAATGCGACAGCTTTTTAGCCGGGAATGTAGGACGCGCGGTGCGCCACGCACCGGGAAGGAAACTGCAAAGATGAGTTTTAAGACCGTAATCGGGGTTGCTGGCTATGTTACGAATTAAGAGGTAGTAGCGGTGCGCTTTTTAAGAGGTCGCTTTTTCTCATGCCGTAAAATTGTACCGAGCCTATAGCGTGCCGCAGAACCTTTTATAATAAAGTCCTTAATCTCTCGTCGAAATTTATATCCATTTCCTTTACGCTTCCACTCGACGTCACGCTATGCTATTTTATTCATTAAAAGAGAAGGTAACAAATGTCTGTGGTCATCGATTTTATTCTGAAGTCTGCCAGAAAAATATTTACCAAACCCAAGGGTTTTATCCAATGTTCCATATTTGATAAAATCATTAAATCTGAAGTTTGTTACGTATGGCATGTTCAATTAATTTATTTTGTAGCACGATAAAAATATTTTTGTATGAAACGAAAAATAATGTTGGTATAAACTGGGATTCTGAAATTGGGTAGTCGAGCCAGTAGTAAAAGTCAGCGATACGTCAGCCTGGGTGAAACGTTCGCTTCACAAATCTACCGATTCTCGTACCGAAAAGTCCCATCAGTTATCAATAAATAAATCAATGCACCTAAATGTAATATAAAACATTTTTTAATTTAACAAATGAAGCCCAGATTAAAAAAAATTTTACCCTTTAAAAATAATTAAGTAAATTTTATGTTCATCTAATTTTTCCATAAATGCAGACGATCAGTAACCTAGTTCGGAATATTCCTACGGTAAGATATATTGAGCTTAGCAGAGATAAAATAAGCATCGCGGTTGATAATTTTCACGATGTTCCAAATTTGTTGTGCGTACGCGTGGATGCACCGGGGTCCGAGAACTCGCGGGGTTGAACGCGGTGGCCGACGAGTAAAAAGCTCGGTGCGTTTTTCCCGGGACGATGGAGGGGACAGGGTGGAACGGCCTCGATAACGTAAATTATCCCGCCAAACGTAGGCGGACCGTATATATCCGTGTCGAGTGGCCCCCGCGAAAATAGCAGAACCGTGGACCGTCCGAGAGAGACGAGAGACAGGGAGAAGAAGACGAGCGAGCGAAGTAGGAGAATCGACAGAGGCTGAGTGCGAGTGGGGAAATGTACGGATGGTAGGGAGAAGCTCGTCGTGGTGGTGGCAGCGGCGGCTGTGGTGGGAGTCTAGAGAAAGAGAGATCCGCTGGCCTAGTTAGGGTGAGTGCCACCCTCGCCGGTCAACGACCCCGCGACCTCGAGGCTCGCAATCCGAGCGACTACTCCTCGGCCACCCGCTCCCACTATACCTAACCGCCTGCCTCTCTACCACCGTCACCGACGAGCGTCACTTTCCGCGCGCATTTTCCTCGGCCTGATTAGACCACCGGGAGCACGTTTCCTACCTCGATAATTCAGCATTTTCTGAAGCCATCGGTGCCTCGCGAACCCTAGGTACACGAACGTGCATTTTTATTCCTTAAGAGAGAGCTGCTTTGACTCGGGTCCCGGAAAATCGACGAAGTAAAAAGGGGGATTGTACGTAGGTGTTAAGTCTACTTATAGCTGAACTAGGATTTCGGGGATTTTTAACATCCACGTGTGTCGACTTGCTTGCTTAATTTTACAGCTCTAATAAAACTATCTAAAATGCATGCAACACCAGATACACTGCATGTATATATATTATAAAATTTGTCAAAAAAGTGCGTAGCATATAAAGAGCGATATGGAAATGTCTTCGGCGAAAGGCATTTCGATCGAGAATAGTAAACTATGCACGCATATTCACTTGACTTCAGGGAATTAATAGAACCACCTTAACAATCGGCGGAATAAAATTATCTCTCCCTTCCTGTTTTGATAAAACGTATCGACGCAATATTTTGACGCGTTGTTTTGATAGAGATCGTTGCGCGATCAATTGCGTGAATACCCAATACGGCTCGCGGCTCATTTGAATTTTACGTGACATCCATGAATCATATCGAATTTCTAACGGCCACTTTCGTTTTCGAGTCCCGCCGAGGAGCAGTACACGAAATTCTTTTCAAACGATTCTCTGGTTTCTACGGTCGAGCCAAAAATTTTACCCGGCTGGACGGAAGAGCAATTAACTCTGTTGGACCTTTTTACTCGAGCAATATTTCATATATTTTTTTATACGAATGGCACGACTTCGTGCATTTCTGTAAAAAAAAATTGTCGCAGGGAAAAAGTCGGTAAAGCGATAGAAAAAAGGGTCGCGTCCCAGTGACTCGTAAATTAGGGATGCTACCCTAGTGCCGTTTTAAAAAAGTGAAACATTTTACAGCTTTTTATGCGCATAGCCTTTTCCTTAACTCGTTTTCGTGTCGGCGGGCTTTAAAACGAACGGCTAGGGCGGAATAAAAATGGCTGAAAAAAGGCCAGGCAGCGCGGCTTCTATTCCTTTCGCTTGTTTTTATGCGTTTACGATCACCGGGAACCGTGTCGTTTGCGAAAAGGTTGCCGAAAGAAATCGACTTTCCGGCTCGAATACTTTTTAACCCGTTAGGTCAGTATCCTTCAACCCCTTTTTTACTAACCCATATCGACATTTCTCGAACCCTTTACCTTTTTAGAATTACAGTTAGGGTCCTTGGCGGGTGATATTGTCTCCCGTTTTTTCTTACCGTTATTACCAGGTTCAGCTTGGCATAACCCTTCTGCTGTAAATCATACAATTTCTATTGTTACCGCTTGTTGCTTTTTTCGGGACGAGTTCTTCTTTTTCTCTATTATCTTCTCTACTATCTATAAATCTTTAAATGGCACATGGATTATACTTCAACTTTTCCTAATAACTTCCGAAGCCTGATCAGATTTTTAGAATTAACGGTAACCACGATTTTGTGCAAACGTCGTTATACATATAATATAATCCTTAAATACAGGATTAAATCATTTCACTTTCTGAAGGCCACTGTAACAACGTTAACGCTTGCAGCTACACAAGGCCATACGAGCCAACGACAAAGTACTCGAAAATGAAGGAAAGTTTTAAATAACTTAGCTAAACAGTGTGCAGTAATATACAATTTGGTAAATCTTCTTTCTTAATTTTTTTGGTCATTCCTAAATCTTCTCTTTTAATTTCCTCAAGCCTTTAAGGCTTAGAGATTAAACACGGCGTTTTATCATAATCCTTAGACATTCGACAGAGGTCTTACGGCTATATGATCTTAAGCTCAGTGATCGCGCTCTGATAACGGGATGTGAGGGTGAATGAACGCCGAGAAAGAGAGAGAGAGAGAACAAGGGGGCGTCCTTGGGCCGAGCGACACGACTATAATTAATAATAATCTCGCGGTTCGATCGGTGCAACTGCCAAAGGCTTGCACAATTTCGCTGCGACAGTTCGCGAGCCAATTACAAAAAGCTTTCGCGGAGTTCGTCGTGGAAAGTGTACGGAACGGTACGACTTTCACATTTGCCGAGGCCATTAATTCACTTTCTACGTTTTGGTACCGTCGAGAAAGATCAGTATCGCGTGTGCAGTTCGCATTGTAACATCGCAATTATATCATTCGGCAATTTTAACGGTTTTAGACATTTCGCATTTGATTATGTAAAACGTCATCGAAATGCGCGTACGTTAAGAAAAATATGGACATAGACAAATTCTCATAAATAAATAACTAAATAAAACTAAATAAGTACGAAATAAGTAATAAGTAAGTAAAACAAAATAAGCGTAGAAAATATTGTAAAACGTAGAATAGGCATAACAGTTAATTAGAATAAAAAGCGGCAGTAAACGTGATCGGCGTGCGTCAACCTTTCAACGACGATGGGACAGCCATTCATTACGATAATGAACAGGCACGTGCGGCGAGTCACCGTGAACATGAAAGAAAAAAGAATTGCCTGGAGAAAAGAGTGTAGGTGAAAAACGGGTAGGGATAAACGATTGTTGTACAATTATCTTCGTCGGACGTCGAGCTATTCGGATTCCGGCTTCGAAGGACACGGGCGTCGATCCGCGACGAACTCGTCACGATCGGACGAGAAATCGCGATTTTTCCCGCGCGACGGTATCGTTCATTGGTCGTCCCGTCGCGCGCTCGTTGCGCAATATGCTAATCGCGGCCGCCGTTTAACGGTTAATCATCGTTGACTAAGGCAACGAGACACCTTACACGACCGTTCTATTTATTCCGCCTTCCTTCCTTTTTGCAATCATTTTTCTCTACCGTTTCTCCTCGTGCCCGTATTCTTGTCACACATCTGTCGTCCAGCGAATCGCGTGCAACGAGTGTCTTTAATTAGGGAGTAGATAAAAGGACAGATTAATCTTCCCTTCACCGACGTGCCCACTTTTTGCCCGATCCACGGATAAGACCAGTTCATTTTTTTCCTAATCACGTACCTCTTAACGTATTTCATACGAAGTCGTTGGAACACGTGTTTGTAATTGTTCACTGGCATGCACAATGGCAGCTTGCATTTTTATAATCGATAATTATGCCTGGGAAGTGATTGAGAATTAATTAACTGGCGTGAGGGTTATAGAACACTTTTTTCAATCTCGCCTATCGTAACATATTTCATACGAAGTTGTTGGAATGCGTGTTAGCAATTGTTGAGAGACATTCACCATAGTAGTTTTTTTTTATAATCGATAATTATGCCTGGGAAGCGATCGAGTATTAATTAACTGACATGAGTCAGAACTTTTAGTGAGGTTTTATCAGTCGGTCTTATCTAAGAAACATGTGTATATTTAATTAAATCCTGAGGCGGTACAAGTTGCCAATCGCAGTGGCTCTAATCTAATCGCATACTCGGTTTCTTTCTCGCCGTATTTATTTCCGAATCAAAGGGACAGACGGAAGAAAAGCTGAGTCACTAGTAGCCGATCCGAGTGACGAATGTGACCCGTTCTCTTTCTCCTAAAATAGCCTGTGGCCTGGCGTCACGTTCTCCCCGTGGCAAAGGGCGAAGGATCCTCCCGGGGGTGTCGTTTCTTTTGTACACGTGGCTGACCTGCGAGAAATCAACCCTCGTTCGCCGATTTTATTTCCTTTGCCTAAATCACGTCCCGCTTTAATCCAGGTAAACGTTCCAGAAGTAAGAAAAAAGAAAAAAACACACAAAAAAGGAAAAGAACCCCACAAAAAAGAAAAAAAACACAGAAACAACTTTTGGGTCTCCTTAGAATCTGTTTTAGTAATGAAATCTGAAAACCTCTGAATCTATAGTATTATGTAGTTGCTGATCGAAGTACATTAATTAGTTATTATACATTAAGCATGCTTCCTAGAGAAGTGTCTATACATAGATCTGGTGTTCTCAGAGCTAAATAGTTAAACCTGAAACTAAGCGATTAAACGACAATATTGTTTTACGCGAAACAGAACAATATTTGTATTGTAATGTACACGAAGTCTATTTAATGGTATAGCATTAATCAAGTCTTCCAAGACAATCAGGACCACGAAGTCTATCTAAACTTTCAAGACATCCAAACTCCTCAGCTCTGAAACGTGTTCGAGTTTCGATCCTCTTCAAAGTTTGGACTCGGACGTCCATCGCTATCTACGGTACAATTTTACCCAGTACTTTTTTGTACATCAATATAAATTTTTATAATACACGGTTCGCACTGTTGCAACGCGTGAAAAGGTTCGATAGATTCACGAACCGATTTCTTTGAACGACGTGCGCGTATCCCCAGAAACGATATTCCCAAGACAGTTTTCCAGCTTTTCCGGCGGTTGAAATCCGAGGATCGGCAAGAAGGTATCGGGGATTTATCGATAAAAGTAACCGGTTCGTATTAAATTTGCCGGGTTTACAAGACAGATATCTTGGGGCGTAATAAAGATACCGGGGCTGCGCTTTCGCCCGGTTCGACCCCAGAAATCCCCGGGGTCGCCGGTATATCGGGTCGCGAGGCCAACGAACTCGCCACGATCCCTAACCCGGTCAACCGCGACACAGATTCCACGTAGCAACCCTCCGCCGACCTACCCCCCCATGTCACTCTCTTTCTCTCTCTCTCTCTCTCTCTCTCTCTCTCTCTCTCCCCTCGGCTAGTCCCTGTTTATGCGTTACCGTAACATCGATTTTGTCGAATTAGAACACGCGTGAAACAGCGGCATTTCGGAAATTGCGCACCCATGGGGTTTCCTCGTCCCTGTTTCTGGGTTCTCGGAATCGGATTTGCACGACAACGTGAAGCAATGGAGATTCGTGTGCAATAATTGTTCGGTGTATGAATTCATTTCTACCAGGCTTAATAAAAAAAATTACTGGTCACTAATTGTAATTAATATTTACAGGACATTTTGTTCTTGACGAAAGTTGAATATTTTCATTAATTTAAAAGATATGTCGCAAGGGGATCGGAATAGTTTCGAATTAGAACGAATAAGGGAAGACAGTTTCTCCTTGTTAAACGTTCCTATTCCAAAGTTAATAGAGAGAAATCGTTTCCTCTACTTTCAGAGCTACTGAATATTAAAGAGCTCTGACTAAAACTTTTCTTACCCGGCGCATTTTAAATTCTTATATAATTGTACTTATGTAGACGAACTCTTCTTTTCAAGAAGAGAGTTTCATGGTCCTTTTCAGTAGAAATGCAACAGGCTAATAACCCAGCATTTTCTAAACTTGGCAATAATCCCATAGACTTTAACAGGCTGGAAGCGGTAAAATTCTCCTGTTGCTAAACAGAGACGCGAATTCTTTACTCTCGTTCTCGATCGATCGTAACACAGTTTTGACGCGACAAGCAATAATTAAATAAATGAAAAGGGAATAGATGAAAGCGGGTATTAGCATGATTCAGAAGGAGAATTTTCTCATTGCATAATCAGAGCACTTGTGCATTCGGTCAGTGGAGTCGGCTGACGCGATAGCATGGCGTTTCATCGCGACTGGTGCATTATGCAACTATTTCATTAACGCGCTCGAGCTAAGGGGTCGTCGACCCGTTACCAGGAATAGCATAACTCCCCGCCGGTGGGGAGGAGCAGAGAAAAAAAGAATCCAGTGCAAGGAAAAGAATAGAGAAACGTTTGCTTTCTCCGTTTCTACCGTTATCCGCCGATCGATCTGCCATTTCGCTCGAGCGTAACTCGCAACACCCTCGATTCGTGCACTCGTTTCGCCTTCCGTCACTTGCGTAACGCGACTCAAGCGCGATTGCGTGCACACGATGCGCAGCCGTGTCCGCCTGCTAAATGCCACCGACCAAAGCATTCAATCTTCGAGATTAGCTCAACTTTCTGTGACAATTGGACCACCTTTTTTTATCACAGAAAAATACAGCAACTTTTTTTAAAATTGTCACGGATTTCTTCTTTTATGTATATATATATTCATTTGTTTGATGTAAAAAAAGTTTCTATCGAGAGAATTTCTGAAAAATGTTCAGAACTCGAAGCATAATTCATCGATATAAAAGTGAAACTGATCAGGAGTCGTGTAACGGTGAATGAAGAATTTTCTTGTTGAAACTTGGCGAACGCGCGTACTTAAGAGCGTTGCGTTGTAAGCCCGTTCATAGAGACGTGAGAAAGTTGTGTTTCCATTCAACTTGTTTAGATACCGCCGGCTAAACGTAAGGTACACACCAGCTTTTGTAAACCGCCGGTTTAGAAATGATTTCCGTCGTGTATCGACGTTACTCAACGCGGTTTCATAAATGTATGCTGCTGATTTGTAAAGGCGTCGACAATCGTTCTGTATCAGTTTGGAGCGCGAGATCGTTGCGCAATTATTTTGTAACGTATTATGAAAAAGACGAAGCCTCGATACGCCGTTTCGCAATGTTCTCGTTCGCTAAAAAAAATTACCTAAGATTTATTCAATTACAAACATAAATATTCATCTTACGTTTGAATATTAAATTCAATTGCAATATCTAATCATTGCAATATTTGAAAATGATTCTATTGGGATAGCAGATTGGATTCTTTGTTTTGGTAGACGAAGGATGTAGTTGAAATGTGGTTCGAGCAACCATAAAGTTTACAATACGGATAGAGAGATAGTCGTGCTTTCACTTTCCGACAACGATTGACACGACCACGCAGCAGTTGGCTCCCGGTTCACCAGATATCCGTTCGACTTCCGGCAAACCGGCCGATTTCGCAATCGAATTTATTTCGTCGTCCGGCACTCGATGCAATTCACCCGCCGGAATCAAATCGACTTTAAACGGTTCAATTAACCGCCTCATTTGTCCTCTCCTGCGTCCACCCATCGTCCCTTGCGTGGACTCGTTTTCGCTCGAAATTTATTCCGATCGGAAAATCGTTGGTACGAGATTTTCGAGCAAGTTTAGAGGAAAATTTAAAAACTAACGAAATACTAATAACGTTCAGTGGATCGAGTGAAAAGCGTCATTGAATTCGCGGGCGAGACGATAAATTTGGATGTTCAGTTTCACCCTTAGCTTTAATTTGCATTTTAGTTAGAATTCATTTGCATAGCAATCGAGTTCACACATTGCACGAGTTATACTCATTTTAGAACATTGTGTCACTGCGTTTGTTGCGATTTGGAAGAAATCAGCGATTCGCTGTTTCAGATTTTTTCTTCGAATACGAGCTATGTAAACGGTTAGAAAATTCACTCTTGAAAGGAAAGGAGTTGCCGGTCCTCTTTGTCGCGCAAAGGATACTATTGTTGAACACAAATTAAAGTTAAAAGCACGACAGAGCACGTTTTACTAAACCACATATATTTATAATCTATAAACTACACAGTTACTACGCTTACAACACTTATTAATAATTAACTTAAATTATAAAAGGCAAAGAGAATCGAAGCCAAATTAGTTGACGCAAACGAACTCGTCACTGATAGCAACTGTTTCTCACCACGTTAGGATTCCCGAAATCGGGAATTTCAAGCAAGCCCGTCTTTCCTCCGGCATATCGCCAAGTCCTTCCGAACGATGAGCTAATACACACGAATTTAAAATCTAAGGGTGCGAACATTGCCTGAACAGTCGCGCTCACCGAATTTCGGCCGGTGGAGATTAAAGGTGCGTTGACACCGTTACGTCAACACGGTTAAATTGGTCGGGTCGCGCGCATATTGCGGAAACTATCGCGCGGCGAGGCCTTATGTAAACCCTCGAAACTTACATAAATTCGATGACGCAATTCGCACGCACCTATACAAGAAGTACCGTCGTATTACTCAAACTCTTTAGCCAGATTCACCGTTCGTTTTTTCATGGGGGAAGATGATATAGTAATTGACACAGTTCTCTTTTTACAATTATTTTATACGTAATAGTAAACCAGTGAATAGAAATTATGACGTGAACAGAAATTGCATTATTATAAAAAAAATGTATTTTTTTACGTATAAAATAAATTAATTAATTGTATAGAAAATTTTTTTTTTTACTTTTGTTAGGAAATACTTGAAGTATAAGTGAATACAAAATACTGACATAATTACTAATTAGAGAGACTAAAGTATGGAAGTCGCTGCACGTGTTGCCACTTACGTAAGCGCAGAAAATTAATTTTCCACGGTATGACACACGTTAATCATCTTCTGCTTTCCGAGGCACAGCTTGAAAAGCTCCGGAAGAGGTCGAGATGCAACGTGCAGCGATAGTAGTAGTAGCAGTAGTAGTAGTAGTAGTAGTAGTAGTAGTAGAGGGAAGC
>SHCU01000002.1:2073952-2114881 GCA_004307685.1 Ceratina australensis
TGATAGAAATGGCAAATTCGTGTAACTCGAGTTCTTATAGTATGATTTCCTCTATGAATTCATATATCGCGTAACTTATTAACCGCGTTACATAGGAGTGTACCGTACTCGGCTTGTTTTCGTGGTAGAAAGATGTTCCGATGGCCCACATTTTTAACGAGATGATAGGTTTCCTAACACGGCTTGGCCGAAACGCGCAACCGGGACATTGCGCAACGATTTTACTTCTCTTTATCCAGACTAGAGGCCTGGCGGCGTTACATAAAACCGTTTCGCCCATCAGGAGCCAACCGCCTAGATTCTAGATCCTGTTGAGCTTAAGGCGACTGTTACCTAAATCAGTTATTGCAAATTAAACTCGTATGTCCATTGTAGTCATAACGTTGGCACGCGAACAATTAGAAACTTTAAGACAATAAATTTTATGCTCGTGGAATTGTTAGAATTCCGTTTCGTATCTGATCCTACGTGCATTTTTATATCTTCAATTTAGACGTTGCGATTTTATGATCGTAATTAAATGGAAGATAAAAAGATTAAAGTCAGTTAGTCACTCGTACCTTTTTTGCATACTTCGTCAAGGATAAGTGGATTGTCTCCGGGAGCCGATTCATCTATCGAACGGTAGATCGGTCGTCGCCGTTTAATCCGATTTTAATCGCGCGCGCTCGGCCAAGTAGGTGTTGCGAGCCGGACACCTGATCCCACTGGAAAGCTACACTCGCCGCGGCCCTGAGGCCCCACAGGGGGAAAGAAGAGAGATGAAAAAAAGAGAGAAACAGCAGAATGGAGGAGAGAAAAAAAGGAAAGAATAACGTCGCGTAATAATAGATACCACCGAGCGTGCACCAGCCTAGCGGTGGCCGGGCTCGTTGCGGTGTTTCGCAACGGCTCACAAAGGCTCAGGGCCGTTGTTCTACGACTACAACAGAAACCACCCGCGAGGTCTACGCCCGCAATCGAGGTCTCTTTATCCCTTCGCCGCGCCGCGCGTTATTCAACGCTCGCGACAGACCCGTTTTACATCGCCCCGAAATGACGCCACTTCCGCGACTTCGATAATGATTATACGCGGTAACTCGCATGACAGCCACTTGCCGAATGTGAAAGACCTTTCAGATCTCTTACCGTTTCCTAGTTTGTAATCCTGCAATCTCGGTACTCGTAAAATTGTGAGATTAATTAGACCGCCTGAGCCGGGTCAAACCGGGTAATCCCTAATTTGCATAAAGCAACCCCGTTGCCAATTATATTAATTTAATTCCATAGAGTCCAGTAGAGTCAAATGCTACCTACTCTATCCGCATCATATTTCTAGTCATATTGCTAACATGCATTTATATGAAATTCATTTACTATATAAATGAAGATAAGTGGTTATTTCATCATTGGATAGTTAGAGAAAATGTTCTAGTATTTAAATAAATTTTATATATTAATATAAAAATTGTGCAATGAAAAAAATTCATAATAATTCTGAGATACAAAGAATTCCTCGAGAGCCAAGGGTTAATATCCTCTCTCCTGTAGGGAAATTTCACATAATTAGAAACGAGTCAAAAATCATTGTTACAAGCTGTACATTTATTGATTGGTCCTTTATTATTTTTCTTAATTCGAGTTTCGTATCGATTTCGAGTAGAAACCTCTCTCGTGGATCAGGTTGACGAATCGCGACGCGGATGAGCCGCGTAACCGGGACGAAGTCCCCGAGGCTGCGGGTCGAATCGTATTCTCGTAGGAACGCGACATAAAAACCGAAAAGATTGTAACCATGGGTAAGAGCCGAGGTGAGAGTGCTTTCACCTTTCTCCCTGTCTGCTCTCGCTCCAGCCAACAGGTCCCGCTCTGTCTCTCTTTCCCTCGCGAACCGCTTTTACTCTCGATCGCTGCTACCTGCTGCCGCTGACTGCTCCTCGCGGAGAAAGCAGGTCTGACCTCGCGTTCACGACATTTCTTTCCCGCTCGACTCTTTCTCCGTCTTCCTTGTCACGAAAAGTTGCCCGGTGACTCACTCGTGTCGTGAGTTATGTCACTGAGTTTCTCGAGATCAGTAAGGTAACCGTCCCAATTTTCACGTAGCTATCGGTTGAACATAACAAAAAATAATCTCTAATTCAGAATTTATAATTAATTTAATTTGCACGTAATTATACGTTTATTGTGTTAGAATTATGGAAAAATTCCAGCAAAAATAGGGAGATTTCGTTAGGTAATTTAATTAGTATCTCGCGGAGTTTGTGTGACGAGGTTAAAAGCACGGGCGTGCTTAGGGTAATTCGAATCGTAGGAAACTGGAGCAGTAAGAGCACCGTTTCTGAATGTCCTTGCTTATCCTGGCTCCAGGGACGAAGCTTAACTTCTTTGTTATAGATTTACATGTCGCGCGAATGATTCACATACCGTGGCGATTGAATAACCTGTAACAGGTAGACAATTTCTTAATCGTTCTACGTATGCACACGCGCGCGGCGGAGATTGCGGTCAGCCGATTTGCGGTCGCAGCTGGAATAAATTCCTGAATAACTACAATATCCTTTAAACATTCTTTTTTCCCCGATCTGGTCTACGTTAGGCAATTTCTGTCCCCGTTAATTCCAAGGATAATTATCGATTCATACGTTCGCTCAAACAGCGGTTTTATCACTGGCATCATTGCGAAATTAATCGGCTTTGGTCTACATGTACCGTTCGTACCTGACGATTTTCTTATTAATGTATTCGCTGTGACACAATTATTGGCAACGTTGCTGTAAATCAATCGAAAGGACGCCTAATTCGATAAAAGCTCGGGCAGAGCTCCCTTCTAAAAGGTACGAAGGTTGGCGATTAAAGTCTCGGTAAGAGGAATTTCGTCACGAACGTCGACTTTTACGATATATCGAATGTTGAGCAACGTTGAAACGGGCCTCGGCCGTCCTGGATGTCGGACGGTAACCCCAGCCGAATCAAGGACGGCCTACACGGAGACGGCTATTACTTTCACGCGTTAGAGACGACGCACTCTGTTATATCAAAGTAACGAGACGATCTCCTATGGAGACCATGCTTCCAATCCTGCCCACGCGACTATCTGTAGATTCTTTTTTTGCCTAGGAAGCTGTCTATGGCAAACCAGTCTTACGGCGCTTAGATTCTTGTGGATTTTTATAGATGAATTATATTTGCTATAATTAATTATTAAATTGCAATACTATTTATTAAGAATTTCAATCAAATAATTTCATCTATAATTCGAGTTAATGGCCAATTATTAAAATTCGAAATTTTTTTTCTTCATTGTTAATCCTAGTTATCCATAGAATACTTCAGATTAATTTTTCTATCGAACTTAAACAATTTTAATGCGCGGAAAAATACGATTCTGTCGCTGATAATAATGGGTAGAAATGTCAGGAAAGTGAAAGAGCGCGTTAATCGTTTCACCTGGAACACACGCTCGGAGAAAGACTTTCGAACGGCTCAGTTGAAAGTAAACGGCGCGCAGAGTTACTTTCCCCGTGCACATGCGAGCTTTCTGTAAAAAACGTAAATATCTGATCGCCGTCATTGCGATACGTAAATCATGCGACTTCGTTACACACGACTCTAAAGGTCGCCAGCTGCTTATCGTCATCTTTTATATTACATTAAAGTGAGGAAATAAAAATAAGCAGCTCTCTAGGTCTTATCGCAATTTGTATTGGAATACAATCCCGCATCGAATGATACTTTTCATATTTCGTGCATAATTTACACGTTGTTTCGCACATGATTTCATACGATAAAAATCATGAATAGAAAGCTAGTATCGATATGTTATATGTATATCTTATATGATTGAATATTACGTATGATTTGGACACAGTTTAAACGAAGGATTGATATGGTTGCATGATGTAATTGATTGATAAAAAATTGATACGGGAATGTGAAATTCTTTTTGAAATTGCTCGATAGCCGATGATAGGTGTTGCATTATATTTCTGAGCAAATGAGATCGGGCGATGCCTACGACCCCGGGTGGCCTTGCTGTCCGCGCTGGACCGAAACGTCTTGCGAAACACGGATTATTTTCGATCCACCTCGCCTCGAATCTGCTTAGTTTCTGCAATACTTCCAGCACTGACAGTCTAGAGTTACGATAGAGCTTGATTAATCTCATCCTCATTGCCGATCTTCAAATTCAGATCAATGCTCATATTTAGAGTATTTAGATATTCTGTTACTTCGATTAAAGATTTCGACGACTAGTGCCTAGTAAAGTAGATAATAATTATTGTAATTTTTACCAATTCAATAAGTTGCAGTTTTGTAAAAATTTTTTATTGATCCATCAATCTCTTACAATGTATCTTTTTATGAACGGGGGTGTACAGAAGTAGCCTTGGCGGTTAGTCCCGTTCACGTGTCTCCAGTATGCTCATGTAAACACCGTGACGATCCTAATCGTTCGCACAATGGCTGGTCGCCCTTAATGAAATTTTAAGTCTGGCCCTGGCGACGAAGCCGGTCATTGCCCCCTGTAACTCGTTCCACTTTCCGGCCCCTACGTTTCCTGGTTTCTCCGTTCCTCGGGTTTTCGCGTTGTTTTGACGCTCGCGTCTGATTGACGCGAGTGACCCAGAAACGTGTTAACGATCGCTGGAACGGTTGCGTTTAATCTGCCGATTATCACCTACCCATTCCGTGATATTTGTGCTCTTAACCGAGTTATATCTTATTGATAAAATTTTGTGCAAACAGAAACTGATGAACGGGTTCAGTGGAGTCATTGTTACACTTCTGACTAAGAATGTTCAACAATTATTTAATCTTGAACAATTCGTATAAAATTTGACGTTACACAATTTACGTTACAAAATTCCATTAGTTAATCTGAAAAGTATGAGACCGTGCAACGGTTTCTTCGAACGAGTTTCAAAAAGTTGTTCTTCTAAAATGCAAGAACAAGCTGACCCGGAGTAGAACGAATCATCAGATTTCACACTAATAACTCGTGGCCGATGGTCCCTCTCGTGAACAGTAGGCTTCCTCGATCTCGTCTAAGGATTCACCGTTACGCTAATCAACGGCAAAAAGCGCTTACTCCACGGCCATCCAACTCTCACGGTATCCTCGTCCATTCTGCTCCCGCCTCCCTCTCCCCACCGCATCGTACGTTGTACTACAAAATTCGTAAACATAGTAGTTCCCGTTCACCGTGGACTACAGAATCTTACGTCACTGTTACGCCAAAACCACGCGTGACTCCTTCTCCAAAAAAAAACCAGTCATCAGTGAAATACAACGTGCTGCCAATAGTAATCAGGCATACATTGTATTGTAAATTTGTTATGATCTTAAACAATTGTATATTTATTTAAACAGTTAGATATTTAAAATTTATAAAATACTTATAAATTAACGTGCTATAAATTGAAGTAATTATTATTTTTATATTTATACTATAATTGCATTTTTTTTAATTATTTTAATAAATTAGTGTATCTTAATAAATTCTGTAGTCGGCGTTGAGTGTGTTACCAGTTAACGCGTAGTGACGTTTGTTAATAAAATGATGCCGAGTCAAAGAGCACGGCGTATTTCTATGGTTACTGTATCGGCCGGAAACCGGTCCCATTTTTGCGTGTACGTGAAGCCACGAGGATACGATTCGGTGCGTAGAACGAAGGTGCGTTGACACGGAACGTACGCGAATGAGAGGAGCCATAGGTCACTCACCGCGCGGCGTGTGCACCCGAGCCGGCCGGATCCTTGAAGGAGGATCCTGCCGTCTAACGGAATCGTCGCCACGTGCCCAGGACCCTCCGCGCTTATTTCATATCAGACGAAAGGAATCGTGAATCTTAATTAGATCGGACTCTCAACTCGAGTAGAATTAGAAAGATGGTTTTTTTTTTGCATAATTTACCTATTCATTATTTTGTATAATTCGATCTTTGCTTATGCTTTAAAATTATTTCTTGAAAATTATATAATAAAGATTTTTGTTCAATTAAGATATTAATTGAAATTAAGTAAAGCTTCCAGGAACATTTGTAATACGGATTAAATATTCCGTAATACGAAGCATCTTTAATGAAAAAGCGGTTGAAACGTAACTCTCGCATTCGGCGTTAGAATTTCTAACGGTCGCCGAGAAGGCCACGGGTGACGCGAGGCCCGAAAGTAACGACTGTAAACAGTAAACACTTTCATTGACTGGGCCCGGTAGAATTTCGGCTGACCCCCTTACCTCCTGGCCCCTTCCTCAGCGTTAGATTCGTGCTAGACGATAGTTCGCCGCGCAACTTTCTCTCTTCCGTTGCTGAAACCGAACGAATGGTCCCACCGCCTCGTCTTTCGCCAACTTATGTAACGAACATCCTTGGATCGACGATTATTCGATCTTCCTTTTTTGTTTTCTAGTCCTAACGCTTTCGAATCTTGTCCCAATTTTTATTCACGTAACAAGTAACGTTTCGGCAATTACGATACCAATCAGACTTCAATAATTTTAAACAAGTATTCGATTTAATCATACACTTGTAGACGTTTTTTTAATTTTAATTTTTTTCACGTAAAATTGTTTTATTTTATTCACTACAAGTACGAATTCGTTTTCGGGTTCCCGAAACCGGCAAGAATGTTCAAATTCCATTGCACACGGGTACGCGAGATGCGTTCGTTTCGGAAATGAGAAAAATGTGACTTTCGCGTAGCGGCGCGTGGGTATCGGTATTTCGTCACTGGCCAGGCACAAGCAGAGGCAGAGGCGCAACCAGGTTGAATAACCGGCGTTACGTCACTGGCGTGTACGCCGACGAGGGGTACCACGGGGTAAAGGGGGGCAAACAGTGCCAACAGGCCGAGAAAAGAGGAAGAGACGAAGCAAAGGTAAGGGATAGAGTCTCTCAGCGGAGCGTGTAAGGTGGGGGCTATGGAGGTCGATCACCTACGTACGGGAGTCAGTGACACCTTCGGGCGAGGACGATATTTTTTTCCTTCCTTCCCTTCGTCCACCTCTTCCCGTCCACGCGAAACGAAACGTTCAGCCTAACGATTCATACGATCGAACTGTCTCAATCACTTTCAATTCGAAAATCAGTAGTTCCATTTTGTGAGTCAAGTCACTTGAATATAAAAAATAGCCGATTAGCAATGATATAACGATTGGAGTGCCTCGTACATACTTGACTATGCCAATTAACCGTTTGCACTCGAGAGGTGACTCTCAGTCACCATCTATTTTATAAAATAATTGTTATATAGGTAAATAATTACTGCTTCAATATATTATTGATTGAATTAAACTTCATTATCATAAAATTCATATATAAATTAATATAAAAAGTGTCGAAAGAACAAATTATTAATAATTTTAATACATTAATTTGCATGTAAGGAATTCATAATAAATATTTGTGGAAAAATTCTTCGAGTGCAAAGGGTTAATAGAGGGAGACCGAGATAAAATTTTCATTTCATTCGCTGTCAGGCTTATCTGCTACGTAGCAGTACATGGTACTCGTTGAAACTCTCTAACCTTGATCCTCGCCAATTGGGAACCCACTTCCACCCCTTAAAACTTCGGCCTTGTCACCGACTTTAGCACTGAAACATCCTTCGACTTCCATTAGGCAAACTCCAGCTTCAATGCCATTAGCAACTGTATTAATCACTTCAAATTCAATCTTAAACGTGTTTATTCATCGATTACCAAGTACGTCGAGGTACAGATATCTACTAGAAAAACGGATTACTCTTTGAACAAGGGAATCAAGTATATTTCTTGGAGATCGTTTCGAACATCCTTGACGAATTGTTTTGCACACTTGTTTGTGACCCGAACCGTTGAACCTTAGACAGATCCTTGGCGAAATATTTTTGCGCGGTTTCCGCAATGGGAGGTTCAACGACCGTTGGTTGTTGTCTCAAAGAGTAGATCGCGTCGAAAATACCGGGCCAGCGGCTCCGTGAACGGATACCGTGGTCAAGGTCTCGCGTACGCGAGCCGGAACACTCGAATGCTTTCGATGGGGAATCACGTCCGTTTCCCCTTTGGCTACGTTTCATTTTTCAGACACAATCTCGACTAGGATGCCCAGTCAATTGTCTGGTTCAAGTTCATAAAGTAGCAAGTGCTTAGCTAATTCATTGTAATAAATGTAAAATTCTGATACAGACATTTTTTTAATGATTGTACAATGAGAAAATGAACATCATATTTAAAATGACAAAACGGTTTCACTACTTCAATTTTTCCTTCTATATTAACTGCTTGATATTGAAATATTAGGAGCTCATGTGTCAGATCAAAGTTGGTAAAAAGAAGTGACTTTTTATGAGGACAGATTAATCAGGAAAAATTGATGGTCATCGGAACGTCAGCCAACTGTCATACGTTACTTTTCCTCGATTTGTTTTCTAAGATCATACCGATACCGGTTATGATTCAATCAATAGTCACACGCGTTACGCTTCGTCACTGGTGTTACGTATTCACAATAAGAATTAATTATCAACGTCGATACCTAATTCAATCGTAAATGATTGATTCATAAAACTCTTTCTCCAATGAAACCGTTCTCATTTTTCCAAGGTTCAGAACTAAATGCGATTATGAATTATGATTCGAATGGGAATTATTATTTTCTCGCGGATCACTTCCGAAAGCAAATTGTTAGAAAATTCTAGACGGAGTACATGCTCTCCGTTCTACTTACCTCGCTTACCCGACTTATTCCAGTCCAGCTACTCCAGCTACTATTACATCATTCTTAATCACAATATTCATAAACTTATAAATAGCAAAAAAGAAACAAAGTGATTTAAAGTAGCCAATTAATTCTTACAATTATAGCACACAGTGCAGAAGTTTGAGCTTATCTTTCTCACAATTAAAGATTCTAACTTGTTAATCCAATCTTCGAATCGAGATTGAGATTCAATTGAATCACGTGTTTCGGTATGAAACATAGAAAGACGATGATTGACATTACAGCTGAGAGCTTCCGGCTCTTAGAATAAAATTTCGAGTCGGTTGAAGCCGATGACCGGGGAAGGTCGACGAATACGGTGCCCTTTTACAGTGGCTCGTTCCCGGCCTTAGTTAACGACGTTGCGGTAGTTATCTTCGTACGTAATGGTCACCGTTCAAGTTTCCTTTACCGTGCAACGTCCCACGAAAGCGATCGTTCCCCCGTACGTTTGCATTATCGCGTACATTGCATTTTTTATACGAATCCGACCGCATCAGTAATCGTATTCGATACCCCTTAAAGACATCGTAGAGTAGGATGCTAAAGCGTTATGAAACTTGGATTAGAAAATAGAGTGTCAATCCTTTGCACTTGAAGAATTTTTTCGCAAATATTTGGTGAAGCTAACTTAAAATGATTTAACAGACATAATTAAGTTTTATATTTTTACCTTTATATCTCGAGAGTGACCTCTCGGTTGCAAAGGGTTAAACTTTGAATAGAATGAAATGAAACTCAAGACCTGTAAGATATTTGAGATTACAAAACTCGTTGCACAACAGTAAAATAAGGCAAGAAAATGTACATGGTTCAGCAAAGCATAAATCTCTTCGTGTCGCTGGCAACCAATTAAGACATAACTTCCACACCCTAGAACGCTTCTAAACGGCACTAAATCGCGGCTCTTGATAAAAAGAGAGAAAAAGAAAAAAACGCATTTGCTACCGATTTGCATACAATGATTCGTCGTCGTTAGCGCATGTAGCTCGCGTTATCTCGCGTAAACTCGCTTTCATCGCGGCGGCAGGTGCCCTTTAAAGGAGAAGTCGAGCAAGGCTCGCGTCGCGTGGGTGGGATCCAGCTCGCTCGGATCGATCGAACCGGGTTAATCGGAATCGGGAGCAGCTAACGAAGCGGATCGAAACGGCTCGCGGCCACTCGGTCGCCGTCCGGGCAACGATCGCTCGAAAACGTGAGAACGAGAAATCTATTTCAGATAAAAACCATTAAACGTTTAGACAGTCGTAAATGCATTCTGTTTCGATAAGCAAATTGTTCCTAGTGTTTCAATGAAAAATAGAGCCTGTCGAGGGCCGTTCACCCTGGAGGCAGAAATAGAGGTTCGATTTATATTATTATTAATGTTCAGAGATACTCCGCAATTTTTAAATAACACCATTCGATTTAATTTAATGAAACATGTGGTGTCTCAATTAATATTTTAATCAGTATTCATAATTTCGAACAGATAAATGATAATAGATTTTATTCGGATAAAAATCGGTATATGTTTGGAGGAACGTAAAGTTGTTACGTGTTTCGGCAGACGTAAATTGCATTTCGGCGAGGAAATTGTCGGTAGCGAAAGATAGAAGCGAGGACGTTCAACCCGGGGGCGAAAATAGAGGGTCGATTTCCGGTTAGAAAGAGTCGATGAATCAGCGCCGGACTCGGAAGGAGCGTATCAGCCTGGGTCATTTAAATATACTCGGTCGCGCGCGAGTATCCCAAAAATAGGTCGGACGGTGAGCAGCAGGCCGAGCATCGGCTGACTTCCTCGTTCATTGTCGCGAATTCGGTTCGCCTAACTGTAGATCCGTCGGTGCACTAGCCGATGCACATGCCACGACCGCGAACACTCTCTCTCTGTGTGTGCCCGTACATGTGTATGTGAGAAAGAGAGAGAGAGAGAGAGAGAGAGAGAGGAGGTCGTTGCATCGTTAGAGGCGAATGCAACGCCGCTGGAAGCGCCGCGGGACCGTTGCGATACGAATTCCTTTTGTACCTTTTTGCGAACATCAACGTGTAACCTTCCATTCTATTGAACGCTTCCTCGTGTGTGATCTCTTCTTATATCATTAACCATTTGGTTTTGTTCAATCGCCTTTGGCTAGAGAAAGAGGAAGCCAGTTCGTACAATTAGATGAACCTTACTAATGGCGAAGGATGGCTAATCAGACGGTTGCCTACGATTTATCATGTAAAGTGACAGACAGGGTAGATGCGCCAGTTGCGGCAAGTACGTTATTTATTCGTACGTATTAACGCATTGTTGAGTTAACCCGCACTTGCATGGCCAAACGAGCTAATTGCATCATCTACTTCAATTACATTTTATTGATATTTGTTTCAATTTTTTTACTTCCATATTTAATTACGAAATAACAGCTGGTGATAAGAGATAGCTTATCTGTTAAATTGCCTGTTGCCAATGTGTTAAAAGAGTGTACCTTAAGGGTGTACCCTGGGTAATAGATGTAAAAATGAATTCCTACTTTTATTACCGATTTACTCTTTTAAATCATAATTAATAGTAGAGCTCGTTAAGTAGCAATTAAGAGTGAACTTCGTGCGGAGAGTTGATCAATCGCGTGAGCCGGTATAATAATAAACGGAAGCGCGCGAGCGCTATGTTCAGCGAAATATTTCACGGACAAGATTCCGTTAGCTCGAAACACCCATAGGCAACGTAGGAGTTGATAAAAAATCAAATATCGCTCCCGGTGAGTTTCTCACGGGGAGAAGTGGCTCTCGCGGCAGTGAAACTGTCAAACGCAACGGTCGGTGCCCCGGGTTTTGAATTCCCGGCGCGAACCGAGCTGGGGAATCACGATCTTGGCCAGAGCTCGTCACCCCGTGACTATAGCGGCTCGTAACCTCGGATAGGAAGAATATAACCAGCGGAGAGAATGCCTCGGCTCTTACATTAGCGCAAATTTACAGCCTGGCTATTCCCGTTCCGACGAAAGGATGCGTCCCTTCCGGGCACTCGCGCTGTTGGAGGCTAGAGGCGCACCACGTGCGGCCTGGTTGCGGTAACGAGCCAATAGCCCGAGAATGGAACCGTCCGCGTCCACTCGCTCGCCGCGATATATAAGCGTTGGCGTGGTCCCGCATTAGCATCGATATAGCGAGGGTCAGGTCGGGTTCACTGAACTCCGTTGCATCGCGCGAGCGAGCGACGCGATGCGATGGAACTTCGCGAGGAACGAACGATGAATGAGAAGTGGATACCGCCGCCACCGCTGACGTTCGAACAACTCGATCAAACGCCTGCATGCGATTTAACAATAAATTCTAATCAAATTCACGCTACCTGTCAGGGTGGTACAGGTTGCTCGCTGCTTCGAAGCAAGCTGAGAAAACCTGAAACCTGGCCTCCTAATGGCACGTAAGGAATCCAGGCGATTTATCAAAATACATGCGATGTCAAACACTGGGTATACGCTCACGTTCAAATGTTTCCGAAGCTGCTATATTTTTTGGACCAAGAAAATACTTTTCATGGATATACAGATGGTTTCCTTTTCTTGAAAATCAAACTGTAATCTTTAGTCAAGAAGAAAAGGGATCAAGGACCATTTCGAGTACGAACAAAATTTATTTTTTTTTCAACATCGTTGATTATATAAAACAGTCGATTCTTCGGTTTCTTCTTGTTTTATGATCCTGGGAATAGTCAAAGAACGGCATGGCCTCAGGCTGCGCCGGTGACCGAATAACCAAATTTCATGCTCGCCTACTTTCGAGCGTTACGTAACGTCCATGTTGTCCCTCTCCGAGCCTTGGGATCCCGATGGATTCGGACCATTATTTCTCGTACTACCTAATCCGGGAAAAATTGTGAAACAAAAGTCCGCGAAGTGTACTATATTTCATTTAGTTACGACAGCCACCGCGGGTTACGTCGTCGTATCTTATTCACCTGGAAGAAAGTTTCGTTTAAGTAACAAAGGATTTGTTTTTCCCCCCGTATCTAAAACACGTGAACGCGAGGAGGAAACACGATTCACTCGTCACGCAACGATTGACTTTTACAGATATACGCAGATTACTTTCTCCCGCGCGGTATTGTGCATTGTCTCGCGACACTCTCACCTGCAACAATAACCCGATCCGTGGAAATCCGACGAAATTTCGACCTACATTCCGCCTAATCGACTCACGGGTCATTCGCTCGGAACGTATTCGAAGATGCAAATCGGAATTAATTACGTTTAAATAAAATAAAATATAAAAACGTTTGTTTAGTCTAATTGAACGATGTGACATTATTCCGTTGCCCCGAGCCTCTTTAAGCTGATCTAATTCCATCGCTCGGCGATTAATTAGTCCGCGACCGGCCGGGATTCTAATTGGCCAAGCGGAATGGGGGGCAACGAGTGAAATTTCGCGTAATTACATAAGCTGGTACGCAGCCGGGTCGGTGCATAGCTGGTGCACTCCCACCCCCACTTCGGTCTTTATCTTCCATGGATGTGGAGCAATATGGTTGGAGGTGAGTGACCGGCGTCCAGTTGCGTTCACTAACCTCCCTTCTCCGGTCAGCACTCAGAAAAGGGGTATCTGCCCGTGACGTGTGCCCGCGTGGCCCCACTCTCTGGCCAGCACGCGAGCTCGTCGTACATTCCGTCCAACAATTTCTTATTCCCAAAATCCGACGCTCAACAAGTTGAACGTTGCAATTTTATTTTTAAACGCTACATGATTCGCACTTATCTTTGGTTTTCGTGCAGGGAAAAAGTGTACAAAATAATTATTCAGATGAAGTAATAAAATAATTCATAATTATATATTTTTTTAAATATGGTTCATGACCGATAAGAAAATATTATATAATTCTTATGAATTAAATGCTCTACATGGGTGTAGTTCCGTTGCCTTAGTTTTCCTCAAGAACGAAAGTAGTCGCCACCAGTAGAACCACTTTCGAGCGGAGGAAGCGATACGTTGGACGTTCGATGTTATCGGGGACAGGCCCGTTGTTGTCCGTCGGATCGGATTAGCCCAATTGGGGTCTAGCGTTTCAAAGTTAAACGTAATGGGGCGAACAATTACGTTCGCGGTTGAATGCGATGGATGATGGCAATGTTTCCGTTCCTCCACCGTGCGATCGGTTCCATCACCGGCACCCGTGCGTTTATCGCTTCACTTTTACTCGGGCCGAAACTTACTTTCGGCAGTCGAGGCCCCCATTCACCGCGACCCCTGTGCCAATTCCAGTAGCATTGATACAAGGATTTTATGCAACTATACAAAAATTATCAATTAATATAAAGAATATTTGAAAGTACACAAAACAATGAATAATCGCTTATTACTAGATTTACGTAATAAAAGAAACGTCTGTTTGGAATCTATGATTGAACTGTTACCATGAATATTTTTCATGAAAATTATTAGTTTCTTCTTTAAGAACAGTAAGATTAAAGCTTTTAGATTGAAGTTTTATGGTCTAAAATTCAGTATTGTTGTCTGTCCGTACAAGTAGATTGACCTATGTCCCTATTTGAACGCAGATTAAATTCAGAATGATTTGATCGGTTTTGTAAGAAATCAAATGGAGGGCGAATCCTGGCCAAGGTTCGAGGGCTCATTGCACCGGAGGAACAACGTGGCATCGCGAACGTGTGCAACCGTCTCTCCCCCATTCCCCCTCGCCTCTAACCACCGTGGACTCGGGCGCGAGTGTACGCGTGTAGGAACGAGAAGTAGGCGTGAGCGTGTGCGTGGCGTGCCGGCCGAGGGTCGTGCCGATGACCGATCAAAGAGAAGTTCGCGTTGTGAATACGTGATACGTAACCGTCAAAGGCACACGGCCACTGACCGGCGCTGTACTCAACCCGTGCATTGTCCTCGCTCCTCGTAGCCGATACCGAACTCGCGCCTGATGCCCCGTACAGTCTGTTCCAAGAATGAGAGAAACCAGGCCGGGAATTTGAGTAACGCAAGGAATCGTACACACCGAAATCCGTGGAGTTGCAGAACATCGGATCTTTATCGATTAATAATTTACATATTTTTTTAATCAGTAATTCGAATTTATTCGAGATGATAAAATAAGAAATTTAAATTACTTAATTAAAAAAATAACAATTAAATATGAAAGCAAGGAAAATGGATATCTCTAAGGATTTTTAATGCGACTGCGACATATGAGACGAAAGAAAGAAATTGCTATTATTAAACTTGCTGTCTAACCTCATACGCTTTACCATTTTACTGTTGGGATCTTGAGAGACTTCCTCTGACAATTCCTAGGATTTCGTGTGAAACTTGTGGAAACGTGTTCGCGTTTGTATCATTAGCCGAGAGCTTTACAGTTCATCTGACAGTTTATTCCATTATCATAAATCGAGCTGCGAACGGGCACGCGGTCGGAGTAATATGCTCGTTGCGCGGTTCAGTGAACTATAGAGCGGGACGGAACGGTCCGATACAGATAGTTCATATTTCTCGTTGACCGGCAGGACTGGTCGAGCGCAGTAAAATAGCGTGAAAAGCTTCGCGCCGGGATGCAACCGTCCGAATGCGGTTACTCGAGTAGGTATCGTCGTGGCGCGGCGCGCCGCGCCGCTGAAAAGTGGGATGCAGATTCAGTTATCTTGCCCATTGCTCGCCGCGGCGCGCCGAGCCGGGGTGCACTGAACCCAAGTGCAGCTAGCGGGGAATATCCCGATAACGAAGAGCCCGCGTTTCCTCAGCTTCGAAATTATATTCCGGCCACCATTGTTCTCCTCGCGTCCTGAATATTTATGTAGCAGAATCTCCTGTCTAATTTCATGCGATTCTAGATTAGATAACAGATTGGTATGGAATTAGGAAATTATTATTGATTAATTTTGCAGTAGATCCAAAAGTAGCGTATTTAGTTGATGTCATTAACGTTGAAAATTGTTAAAAGCGAAAGTGAATCTGACCTCGAAAATCGTTCGATCATAAACGAAAACGTGCGACGAGCCGAGAGTCAATGCACTTGTTTCGTCGAACTTCGACTCGATCGCGCGTATCAAAGGGGGAAACGGAGCTGGGTTCGACGCGCAGGTTGCGCGGAGGATGACGTGTCTATCTTGTACGTACACGCGCGCATAGTAAGGTGGGACAGTCCACCACCTACTCGTAACAGTATCGGGAACGCTGACACGGCGTGGAACTTTGTTTGACAGAATGTTCCCGTTCCCGGCATGCACAGTTTGCTTCCTTGTTGGTACCTCGAAACGAATTTCCACACTTCTAATCGTAAATCGCATGTATAATATCAGATATAACGAACGGTGCATTTATTATTTATTTTAGTTGATTTTAATGAATCACTTAGATTGATTCAAAAATGAATGTAAGAGATTCGGAAGGAAAGGAATTCGTAGTTCTGAGGATCAACGAGATTTAGAGAGCTGTGTCAGTGGAATAAGACAGTCATGGTCAGACAGCCTATTCAGGCTAGGCCGATTTCCGCGGGAACGATTGAACGTCTTCAAAGAAGAGCCGAAGGACTGATAGAACTGAAGTCAACCGAGTGATCGAGGATGGGTTCACGGTCGGTCAAACGCTTAATTTTCGACGCGACGAGACGTGGAATTGTCGATTGAATCGTTAAGTCGGCTGGCTGGTCTGTGCTCGATTAAAACAAATTATGCGTCTGCCTCGAACATTCTCGATTTCGTTGTCCCCATTCAGATAAACGGTAGATATACAAATTTGATACTTCGTTAACCAATTAAAAAGGCAAATAGCGTTCTACCGTTTTCTCGTTACAATCATTGGAATTTTCCGTTACATAGTAGATAAGATAACGAATTCAATTGGATTTGTAGATAACAAAACAGATGTTTGATAATCTTAAGGTTGCACGAGCCACGTGAAAATTTGAGAAACGTGATACCTGTTAATTCATCGAAAATTATATCAAAAATATTCCGATGATATCGAAAAGATTCGTCTCCCTGGCTGGGATTTCAATGCCTCGTCATTCTCTTAATTAACGTCTCACACAATACGCTAGTCACGGTGAACGGATAATTCACGTTTCGTGATATCTATCATTCTCTTTCTAATCGTCGGCTCGATTTCTCACGTGTTCCTGAATAGTTCTCGAATTTGCTTGTCCGCGGCTCGTGAAACGTCGGGTACGAGGTGCAACGGTGTACCGTTACGACAGGCAGATCGCAAGCTCGTCTCTCGTCCCAGGAAAGGGTTACGGAACGTCCGGTCCGAATTTTATTTTCTCCGTGGCTCTCGCCTCGTTTCCACCGATTTCCCTGGTCCAGTCCGGGGGCAGCTTTCGATGAAAAAGCGAGTCTCGTCCAGTTGGCCGGGCGCTTCTCGAAGATTCTCGATTTCGGGGCATCGGCAACGGAGGAGGCGATGAACTCGGTCACCGGGCAACAAACTGCAGACCCCACCAACGCTCTCCTGCCTCTCGTCCTTTTCCCGCTCCCTCGTTCCTCCGCCTCGGTTTCTCTCGCCGCGGCGTCTCTGTTACACTCGCTCCTATACGGAGTGCACACGCGAGCCACGCCACCGTTTCGTAATACACCTTCATGATGCGCTCCTCGAGGTGACCATGAACTTCTGAACACGTTCCCGCGCGCCGAGGTGGGGTAACAATCGTCGAATGCCGTCGAGGACGCTCGGCTTCGGGGAACAATTTCCCGTGAGTCCGGAACTCAGTCTATATTCTCTTGCCATTCGAACAATCTCGACGCGCATATTTTTATCAAAAATTATTTTCAGTTTAAGTGAGAATTTTGAACCCTCACGCAAACATAATCAGAAGGCTTTTCCCTTGCCAAATAAAAATATCAAAATTTATCAATTTTTAAAACATGATGTATTTAAAAAATGTCATGTTTTTTCGAACATACACATTTGTCCAAATTTTTGTACCAAAAAATTGACTGTCCAAGTTCATTCTTACTTTGGATAATAGAATTTTTATATGAAAAGGTTTGATCGTAAATGATAAGCGTATGAAGGGAGCTGGACTCGGTTGACCCAACGACACGATTCGAGCGGCATTAGGTAATTCGGTGACGAAACGTGACTTCTCGTCGGAGCCCCTCCACCCAGCGAGAGAACCGTCTCCTCTTCCTTCTTACGTAGGCTCAGGAACCTTCCCCGTCACGTGTCGTATCGTACGTGGACGCCCGTACGGAATAGCGGTTCCTCTTTGCGTTCTGTAACGATTTACTCGAAGGTTCTTTTGTCGCCACGACCGGTTATCGTTATCACTCGACCGAATCGAAGCGCGCTCTTTAAAGGAATATTTTAAAGGAACGCGGTAAACAGTTTTTTTAGAGAGACGCGGCAGCGGCGCGACGATATGTGGGCCAGAGGTGTTAATTAGATTTCTGTCAGCCGATCGAAAGTTCCGGATAATCGAGGCTCAAAGAGACGGACAGCCGCACGGGATACGGCTGTCATCTCGTTTTTCCCGGCAACCGTTATCAGCATACTGCGGCGTAGGCCGTTAATATTACGTTCCACGTCGTGAGCTAGAATCCTCCGGCGTACGTGGAGGGAAACAGGGTTAAGAGTGTGCGTTCGTACTGCTTTTCGTTTTGCGCGAACCCCGTTCGTTTCGCGCGTTTGAGTGACGCGCGTGATTAGTCGATTTCAGATTGAATTGATACTTGAATTTTATCCGAGAAACACGGTTAACGAAAATAGAGCAGACTAACCTAACGAGAGCAAACATTCAATTACGTCTTTTATGCGTTCATTGTGAAATTGAGTACATAAAAAACAGATTAATAATACACGAAAATCGTTTGCAATCAATCTTACCTGTAAAGGGAGTACGAATCCAAATTCTTGCAAATTACTCGTCATGAATTATGAATTATCAAAAATTCTTCTACTCGAGAATTCATGCAACCTCAAGGATACCCTCAGAGGCGGTTTGTCACGCGATCAGAATTTGTCGGACCCGGAAGGAATAAGAGACGATGCTCCAAACGATAGGAATGCATCCCCTGTTGGCAATTACCCGTGGTTAGATCTGTATCCCGCGTGGCCGAGAGGAAGCATCGCCTCGGAAGTCGGCTGAAAAAGCCTGTAGCCTGCGTGAAACCGTTGCCGTGACTGGTGATGGTGTGCAGCAGCATGTTGCTGCTGCTGCTGCTTCTGCTGATGGTGCTGGTGCTCGCGGCGCGCTGCATAGCACGTTGACGTTGTTGCTAGTGTGGGTTACCTGGTTAGTGACCGGCCAACCGAGTTCACTGGCATCGGCCCTCTTCCAGGTTGGCTAATCTCGCGACGAACGGAGAACGCCCGCTCTCCCCGCCGCCCGCGCCGCCGCGCTTCTTCCTGCTTCGCGGTCGTTTTGCTCGACGCGAAAGCAACAGAGATTCCCTTGGCTCGCGCGCCGCGATGCGCCGCCCGCTGGAACAGTTAAGGACACGTTTTATTAATAGATTAACGAGCATGGGAGCAGGGAATGGCTACTGGTCTTCCTTTGTCCCGCTTCCTTCTCGCTCACCGATGAGAACTTCTCACCTCCTCGCACTTAATTGGCACTCTTGCGTTACCCCTATGATTTCACGTCTACCATTGATTTACGTTTTAACCCGAAGCCGATAGGCAAAGGTGCACATTTATGATTTGTTTTATGTAGCTCAACACCTATTACTCTGATTCCTTTGGTCTCGATGGAGCGAAGTGTACCTCCTTTAGACTCTTTTAAGGTATAAGTCTTTGTACAAAAAAAATGCAGATTTTTACCTTGTCACTTTTAATTGGCGCGCCTGTGTTACCCTGCTTTTTTATTATGATTATTTGTACCGACGAACTGCCATATAGAAGTCTGACAATGAGCCTGCATAACAGTACTCCCGCGTTTCTACGCTTACGCACGCTTGCGTAAGAGCATGAATGACAAAGTCATCGACCCGGGCCACTCCAATACCTCGCCTAAACAACACTGTTTTGACTTGGGACCACTCTACTGTCTCTCTTTAATTATTAATTCCGTTGCCCAATTCGCAGTACCACTTATACGTGTGTCAACCTAACGTGATTTTAGTATCACATGAACGATAAACCTTCTAGAAACTCTTGACTAATTGATTCGGTTAATTCCTTGCCTAAAAGATCTCTGTAGCTCTTCGGTCAAGCATTGCTTTTGTTTTTTTGACCCACATCTACCGAAGGTTCGTTGCCCTATAGCTGCATAGCTCTCCAGGACGAATGATTGCCTTTTTGGATTGAATTGGAATTTTTAATAAATCAGAATAATATCTTTTATTTTTCAATCAATTAATAGAAGGCAATATTTATTAATTTAGAATTAATACGATGGTATATCGGACGAGATTATACGTGCCATGAGGAAATTAGTATTTCATCGAAATTAATTCTCTTATAGTTTGTAGTAAAAATAATTTCGTAACCTACGCACGATGAATAGACGTACAATAGATTAATCAGCATAATTGCACTGATACGGATTGAAACCGTTGAAAGGGTCTCCGCGCAAGCTCCTGCGTCGCGTCGCAGAAATAAATCCGCGATGCAGAAATAGTCGATTAAAGCGGATCTGTCGGCGACGCTCGAGCAGGTTAGTGAACCGCGGATCCCGGGAATCCGCCTTGTTTTCTATTCGATAAATCTAGCCGACGGGGAAGACGAAGAGAGACTCTCTCGCGCGCACGCTACTGGTCACGCACATGCGTACGCGTAAACGAGCTGTCAGCGTGTCGTCCTGTGCGTCACTCGGCCAATCGGCCCGGCCAGGATTAGTCAGGCACGTAACGAGCCTTTCTGAACTCTGAATCATACCGTGCGTACTTTTCAAAAGAACTGACCCGATGATCAACGGAGTTCGTCGACCCGTTATTTGTTAAAAACGATATTCAACGTGTTGAAAGCCACTCGATCCTTGCGGAGAGAATAAAATCCAGGAAGGAATTCCTTTTACCCTGAAGACACGTATTTTGCATATTCAATTTGTACGCGCATAACTGAATTCCTCGCGAATTCACTATAAAAGTGTCTGACAACGCTGTTACACTCTGCACGAACTAAATTGCTCCGTAGACGATGCGTTTGTAACGTTTAAGCAGATAGTGGGCCAGCGATCAGCAACTGGTACAGATGGCTCGGTGAGGAAATCGGCGCGAGATAAGGACCGCGCGAGAAGAACAATAAAGTTCACCGACTCAACTCGCTCGAGACGATAAAACGGTCGCGTACGTTGCACAAAGAGAACGGGCAATATCGTACACTCGGCAAAGTCCATTCGAATACAGATCAGACTATTATTCCAGCTGGGCTGACCGAGCCAAAAGAGAGAACCAAGATCGACGTACTCTATTGTGTACGGAAACAATTGTTTCGAGTGATTCCCAAACACCGATCGAACGATTCGTTATTGAAACTGAACGTTAGATAAATATAAATCCGGAATACGAAGGGGGTTGAGGGAAATGGAATAGAAAAGATAAGAGAAATCAAAAAGAATTTTATTATTTGCAGGCTCGATGCATCTTTTAATATTACACTCTATATCTCAAAATTCATATTCATTGTACATGCATAATGCTTCGTAAAATTATTTTTATTTGAATACGTTATAAGGTAAATTGCATGACACCTGAATGAAACGAAGTATTTAATTCCAGTATTCGGAATGGAAGGTGTGCTTATTATTGGTTAGAAAGAAAAGGTGACGGGAACGCGGTGCACTGGTAGTGCACTGGCCCAGGGTCGACGCCCGACGTCTCTACGATCGTTATGTCATTCATGCTCTTACGCACGCACGTAACCTCTCGCTACGCAAGCGTGTGAACGTGTACGCGGTGCATGCGTTCTAAGCGCGCGCGGTGCTACGAACGGAGTACTGTTATACACCGCGTGCAGTGGAATACGACGAATTTCGTACCTCGAGATTGTAGGTCGGACACGTCGTCGCGGTTCTCCGAACGAATTCTTTACCTCCTTGAAGCAAGGTCTGATTCGTCAATTAAAAATTCCAATTATATCCCATCCATCGGTAGATGGATTGTCAATTTGTTTGAAGAGATTAGGAGAAATCAATATTTCTGATTGCTTGCTCAAGCGTTCGTTCGATGCTAATACCTACGCTGCTCTGGCTTATCGCAAGTTGGAGTAAAATCAATTTCTTTTAGAATTTTTTACATTAGTTTAAATCAGTGAGTAAAAATCTTGATGTCGACAGAAATTGAGGCAAGGAAGTTACTTCCTGTTTGCTCGATAAAAAAAACGATTTTACTTTCCTGCCGGTTCAATATATCTTGTCATTCTACAATTGACGATTTATACAGAGTGTCCGAGAACTACCCATCCTCCTGGACGATTTTAAACAACATTTTTCTCTGGGAAAAGGTTGTCCGAGGCGTGGTTATTAACGCATTAAGTAAAAACCCCGGCCAATCAGAGCGCTCTTACAGCGGACGGCCAGGTCTGAGACTACCACCTAGCACGTTGTCACTCACATATGCCGCGCTGGTGACGAAAGCGTCCGCTATAGGAGCGCTCTGATTGGTCGGAGTTTTTAGTTAATAACTCGAAAACCACGCCTCGGGCAACATTTTGCGAAAGGAAAATTTTGTTTAGAATCGCCCCAGGGGCCTCCTGTTTCTGGGCGTACGGATAGTTCTGGGACACCCCGTATAGAACAACTACGTTCGTTTGAACAAAAGAGGGATGGAAGAGGATCGAGTAGACGCGTCTCTGACGATTGGACGAGCTAACCAGGTGCGAAAGAGAGTAATCCCGAACGACGAGGAGGAGTCTCTTCCTCCTTCCAGACGTCACCCTCCCTGGGAGCGAGTTCAAGGACTCGGAGTGCGCACGAAGAGGGGCGGGAGGGTAGACGGCGAAAGACGGTGGAGGCAGAAGAAGAAGAAGAGGAGGAGGAGGAATAAGCTGCGAGGTAGGACGGCGAGGATGTGCAAGGGTAGCCGAGAGCGTTACACCTAGCTAGGGCATTGCACCGGTGCGACGCCGGAGTCGAAGAGTCTTTGCCCGGCGACGCGCGCTCGCGGTGCAACTGCACAGAGTTGCATTCGCGTAGCCGCGTGCAGTGACCCGCCCTACCGTTAGGACGGCCCCGAGGATGCGTTCCCCTCTTCTTCTTCTTCTTCATGATCCTTCTCTCCTTCGTCGTCGTCAATCCCCACATTTCTTTATCATCGCCATCTGCTTCTTCTTCTTCTTCCTTCTTTTTCTTATCCCTCGTTGTTTTCCCTCGCAGATTCGTTCTCTCGAAAGTTCGCATGCCTCTAACTGTCGATGTTATGGGTGAATGAAATCAAATTATGAATTCAACTAGGCCTCGCTAGAATTTAACACTAAGCCTGCCGTAACATTTTCAATTCTCCTGTAACCAGCAACTAAGAGAACGTGGTTTTATTACGTCAAGTTTTAACCTAAGCTGCTATGAAATTGAGATAGCGATCCTGAAATGAAATCTAAAAACTGTAAATCCTAGGAGCTAATCGTAGTAGCTATTGGTATACTAAACGACGCGGAGTAAAGAATCTTTTACCGAGATTGAATAATAACCGTGCAATTCAATTACGGTTATCAGTGACTAATTAGGAAGACCGCAGGTTATCAGTAGGGCGAGTAACTAACGGTCGGCGATCGGTGCAGTTCGATAAGACTCCCGCGGTTTTCGAAGAGCGCGACGGGTTGACAACCCCGCGGCTATACGCTTTATCTACCGGTCGGTGAATCCGTCGCGGCTAAACGCGAGACAAACCACACGCATAGAAATGACACCGCCTTCGCGCGTGTCGATGGTCACGATCGATCTCCTACCGCGGGGAAAAACTGCGGGCGACGGACTCGGCGCGGTTCGAGGCAACAAATAAGTTGCCAACTACCGTCGTGTAAAACCGATTAGATTAGATAAACGGTTATTTCAGCGTTCATAGGCAACCTGCTCGATCCTCTGCGATCGCTGTTACTGTTATTACAAGTAGTTGTCGCATCATTTTACAGTGGTACCTCGACATACGAGTTTAATTTGTCCTGTAACCCTCCTGGTATGCCAAATTGCTCGTATCTAAAAGCAATTTTCCTCATTGAAATTAATTGAAATGCCATTAATTCGTTTCAGCACCCAAAAAATCACTCAGTTGTTTTTATTAAGTGTTTTTGAACAAGAAAAATATATTTCACGAGAAGATACATTTATTTATAAATAAAAAATATATATTCTATAAAAACATAATAAAAGATAAAGCGAAGTGCTTACAGAAGCGACACCAACACACGCCCCGCATTTTAGGGTCGTGTGCGATTCCTCGTATCTCAAAGCAAAATATCGCTCGCTTGGCGTCTCCTATCTCAAGGCAATCGTATGTTAGGGCACTCGTATATCGAGGTACAACTGTATTTAGAATATACAAAATTAATACAGCTGTCAAACAAAGTGACCATCGTCAACATACGAATGTATGTACACCTCACGGTACCAAGTAACTTATATGTATATAAGAAATATTCTTAATGTCTCGCAAGCTCGATGAACCGAAAGTTTGTGTCGCTCGAAGCAACCCCTAGAAGGGTTTGGCGCGATGGAATCGGCGGCGTGGGCCAGGTGACTCGAGCGTCGAAGCAACGTAACTATGATTTTTTCTGTTTTCTCCTGACGTGCACCCTCGCCACCCCAGGGCGTCGCAGGTGCGTTATCGGCAGCGGTGTTCGTGGACTCAAGGGGGGTGAAGGGCGGAAGGGGGAGGTCAGTGACCGTTTTCCATGCTGGTAGGGGTCGGCGCACTCCCAAGATCGGCGCGTGTGCACGTGCGTGCATGTCGGTGCAAGACGCGCGCCGGTGCAGTCGTTACACTCCCACGTCGCTATGCAGTCCCGTAACATTCGCGGAAGCCGTGCTCCCTCCCCGTCTCCCTCTCCCTCTACCCTCTCTCGGCGTCTCTTTCTCTTTTCAGCCGTACGTAGCTGTCGCTCCTTCTCGTTCGGGTTCGTTCTCCTCTCCCGACTTTATTTCTAACCCCCCCGTGGCCCGTAGTACTTACGCGTTCTCTCGGAAGGTTCCATATACTACTCATACTCGTTTCCCCCGTTTTCGTGACGTGGCGACGGGGAGCTCGTTTTCCGTGGATGGACCAATTTGACTTAGCAACCGCACGTTGACCGAGCCCGGTGCTCTTAAGCGGGGTGGCGATTCACGCGGAGCCCTGAGAAATATACTCTTCCGCGTTAGAAGACATCTCTTTCGGGTCAAATGAAAACTTTGAGAATTTAATAATCGTCGGATATCGCACTGATAAGACACGCAAAATTTTAGAAATCTTGCGAGGGTATATAGGAATTTATTTCATTTTGAATTTTTATGTCGAATGGTATAATATTTGTGGCAACAGGAGTTCTTGATCATTGCACTAATGTAAGTGTTACGTGTTGCTATCATCTTTTAACTTCAACGTTGTTATTATATCTTTATTGAGAAAATTGCTGTCATAATTGCATGAACAAGTTGCTGTGCTTTTTCGACCGAAAGATTGGTATCTTTTTTATACCTGAAGATTGTTATACTTGTTCGACAAAAACAATTGCTGTAGATCGGGTCTCTGTTCATGGCAAGAAGCTGATAGCTATAGTTACCCTACAATCTCGTAATTATGATTAAATCACTGGTAATGAATTTGTAATTTAATTCTCCTGTCACAATATTAATTTCTGAATGGATAACGAGCTCTACAAATCGAATGACATAATGGGCAGAGCAATTGGAGAAAAGAACGTCGCTCATCAGAAACGTAACGAACAATGTGTTCCGCTATTGAACGCAAATTTCACGTTTCCAAGGGAATAATAAGCCTTAAATACCAACTAATGCCGTTCCATTATCATTCTGGGTAGTAACGCGAGTGCAACTTATTATTCAATCTTCCGCTGTTTATTATCGAACACTCGGCAAACGCTACCGAAGCCGAAACTGATTTCCATACCGCTCCTTTGTTCGTGGAAAAACGTGCCGCATCGTAACGCAACATTTTTCTTCCTGAAAACGATTTACATGAAAAATATCGTCTCCCTCTGATAATTTTATGGTAGCTGCAAATGAATTCATAAATGGAGAGCAATTCTCTTGAATGATTAGTATACAGAGGCGAACTGCAATACGTTTGTTTTTATTATTGCTAAGAATACATTTTAAGAATCATTTAATGTTCTTATGATGGGTATAATGAATATTAATGAACACACAAATGAAAGCAATTATTCCTCTGTTCATTATCAGGGTAAAAGGAAAATAAAATACGTTTTAATACGAAAAGGAAGGTAACTATTATTATTATTATTGAATTTTTTAGTTTCAACTAGAAGAGTCATTAACCTTTTTTACCTGCCAAAGTGCGCAATAAATTCTTTGGATTCGTTATTTGGTTTTTCGAAAAATTTCATAGGTAAACGGTCGTAGGACGAAGTAAATTTTTGTCAAAGTGTTCCAAAAATAGGTTCAGGGTCATGTTTACGGCGAGCCCGTTTGAGAAATGTCGAGGGCAAGCGGCGAGCATGGAATTACGATTCCCTCGGATCGAAGATCGATCGGCCGAGGCCGGTTATGCAAAGACCTCATTAATCGCTCTCGCGCACTCGTTCTCTGGGTCAACGCTCCGAGGACGGCGACTTGGTCGACGCTCATTGTCTCCGGCGTCGGCTCAAGGACCGAGGTTCGTTCAGGGTTTCTCGCGAGTTCCCGGGATCGATGACCGTCCGAGGATCACCTCTCCGCGTCTTCCTTCCCCTTTCTTATTTCACCTATCCCCGCCTCTGTATCGTTCGAGGCCGGATCAAAGTTGACAATCCTTTCCACCGAGCTCGAATTAATCACCCATTATTTATTAATCCTCCGTACATTAATCCGTACATTTTTAATTTGACGATCGTGCTCAGAAACACATTCTTCTTTTTCAATTATTTATGACTGCCAGATGAAATCGAGTGTAAGTTGTATGTTTGGAAGTGAAAATTATCACATTTGGCCACAGTTCTTCCAAAAAAACTGTCGACTTCTATAACCGTCATTTGCTCATCATGTAATTTTTTCTCTTCCCGGAGCAAATGACAGCTATGACCGTCGTGACGACTATACGGCATTTGCTTTACTAATTCAAAATGATTCCTACGAATGAAAGAGAGTAAATAGGTGTAAACTTAACACAAGAAAATCAGTTTCAAACAAAATTATAACCTGTAATTTATTTTGCTTATAAAATAATACAAATGAAATAAAGCGTGAGAAAACGCATAAAAGAACAATAAATATGCTGTCTGGCATGCTACACCTTCTTTTTTCGATATATTACTCAATAATTAACAAGTGTATGCATCAGTACACTTCGTACCAACGCTGTTCTTTTTTTTTATTGACTAAAATGTGCACGACGGCTATAGCCGTCGTTTGCGGCACCGTACTTTAATTGGTTCGTCATTCGGAATATCTGAGAAAAATTCCTAAACATTGAAACCAATAAGGTAAATGTTTCGATTGATATTCATAATTATAATTACTACTCAAACTATTTCTACTATAAATTGAGTATTATTTTATACCGTTACTATTGTATAAATCACTAATTATTTTAATTGTGCACTTGAACGTATGATAAAAACTGGTAAACAGGAACTGATTGAAAAGGTGGATTGAATTAAATTCGGGTCGCGTCTTTTTCGTTTCGTATGTTGTTCGATGCATCACGTACGGTTAGTCTAGACTACTCCGAGGGCTAGACGGCCTCGTGCACGGTCGTTACCGAATCACAAGGTCGCCGGAACTTCCGCGTCGTCGGATTTTCGTCGGAAATTGTCGTCGGTTCGTGGCCGATTGCTTAATACTCATTCGGCGTCATCCCGTGATTAATAGCCTCGCGAGGATTTTATTCCACCGAGTATACTTCGCTTACAAATGAATTATCACAGTCGCTTTAAATACCAAGGGAAACCAGTCAACTTTCGATTAAATCAATCATACACAAAGGATTCCTTTAATTCCTGATTGAAAGTGAATATTTTATTTTCGAACGAACTTGCTTTGAGATTTTTGAGAACATTATTGGTGATAAAGAGTCATATTTCTCACGTTTATCATGCAAATAAGTCGATTTACTATTTAATACCCCTTGAAATTTTAATACTTTTTTTTATTTACGTGGTTAATCGAACAATTGAATTAGAATGGATGCTGTATCGTCTTAATAACTGCGTTTGGAAAATCAGCCTGCCAAATAAACAGCCCCATAGCCGGTGAACGTTAACCGAGCAACCAGCGAATCTTCCTGTGATGTATTATCGGTCGTATATCAATCCCTAATCCCGTCGAAGCTTCCCACACGAATTTCACGGGTTGAACCGAGGAGATCGATCGTTTAACGGTTTATTGCGAATTCATCTCTGCCTCTTGCATCCGCATAAAAATATCGTCTCATTGTCCGGCTGGGGTACCGTGAAGAATCTGTTTGTAAATGGTCGTCTCGGTATTTACAGGCATTTCGCGTACCCACGAAGCGTTAATACGATTAGCAGGCATAGTTCGTCAACTCGGATCCAGTGATTAGCTTTATCTAGTTGTCTCCCAAGGCTGGATTGTCGGGCAAACCCTCGACTACAGTTAAACGCTCGTAAAGGTTCCCGATCTGATTCGAGGTACCATCGTGGCCATTCGACACGGTTGATTGTTCGAAGCGAATTCTCGCACAGGGGCAGCGGACATTTCGGCGATGGACTGATTCGGAGACAATAGTGGTCTCGTTACATTGCGGGATTTTCGTGACGGGCGTGACTGCACGGGCAAAAGTTAAGAAGTCAATCGGTCACGGAGAAATCGTAAAGTCGTTCCTTTAAATTTCACGCTGGAACCTAGTCTGAATTGACCCTTGCCGAAACGGAGAGAGTGAAGAGAGGCGGACGTGTGGTGGACGCGAATAATGAGAATTAGCTACCGGATTTTTCGGGTGAAGGGCTGGCTGTTCACTGGGACAGAACGGTTTCCCTAGATTTATTAATTCATTGTTCCGGGTGGTTTCTAATACCACGTGATTTATCTGTCACTCGGTATTTCTACAAATAAGAGACATTTTAACAGCCTGGAATACGTACAGGGTGACCCAAACAAATTTATACTAACTTGTTCAATATTTAATGCAGATTAATGTTTAGTTTCATGGAAAATCAATCGGGTACGAAGGATTAAGGTGCATAAAATTTTTATCCACTGGTATTACACAACACATATAAAGTATAATATAAAAATAAACAGTTTTGATACATGATTCACGCAATAATAATTTTCATTTTAAATTTTTTTAGTGGAACCTGTTCCATACTTATGAAAATTGTCATATGTATTTCAACCTTCGAGATATCTAAAAGCTTATTTCAATAAATTAAAAAAATATTTTTATTCTATATAGTATTCTAATTTATTGCTAGAACTGTATTAAACATTGAATTCATTAAAAATAATCTGATGTAAAATAATTCATTCTTTCCACTTAGACTTACAACCACTTTCACAATGATTGGCAAATATAGAAATAGTGAATTTTGCCAAAACACTTTGCACCGTGGCTGGTTTCATCCCGATGTTTCACGATTAATCGGGTATAGGAAAAAGCGGTTTACCGCGGGCGACCGTGAGAAGCAGGAGGAGGATAGTAACGTGGATAAGCGTTGCTCGGCCGCGATCGAAGCGGTGCGGTGACGCGAAGCAGGCCACTTCGGGGCCGCGGCTAGTAGCACACGTTCTTCTACCCGTTCCTCGCCTCCCCTGCGTCCTCCACTGTCTTCCCTCGCTCTGCTTGCTCTTTCCTCGCGGTACCCATTTCTCTCCGTCGTCGTCGTGCTCCCGGCTCTAATCTCTTTTTGCCCGCTCGCATTCCGCTGATTCGCGCTTTCGTTCAGACCGTCGCGACAAACCGATTCCTATCGAACTACGTTCTTCCGTCTTCATTCAGCGATACCCTGATAATTGGAATACTTCGATAACTTTTTCCACGGAACGAGATCGCGAAATCGCGGTGAGCCTTGAAATGGCATAGCGAGATCTCAAGGATCCGTTTAACCCTTTCGCTCCGAACGACTGATATATCCGTCTTCCACGTGAAAATTCGTGAAGTCGATCGCCTGATATATCCGACATACATTAATATAAATAAATTCATATAAATAATTACGATAATAATATAAAGATAACAATTATATAAACGTAATAAAAATAATATAATAAATTAATGTATAATAAATAATATTAATATATATTTTAATTTACATCACTTTCGTCGGGAGGTCCCATTAAAGAGTATTGCTAAGGCGAACCGAACCGCCGTAGCGAAAGGGTTAATTATGAGATTTCGACATCGGGAATCGCGGTTACGACGCGCACGAAATTCGGAGCACCGGCCGTGGCCGTTCCATTTCAATTAGATCATTGACCGGGCAGCGTGAAGCCAAACGAAACCGTGATGGTGGTGAAACTAGGAATGGGATGCGTGGTGCACGCGTGCAACAAGGTGATCGAACGGCCTGGTTGCCGGCTCGGTTTGCAGGTCGTGGCGCAAGTCGTCCACCGGGCGACCCGCAATCACAGCCGCCGTCAGAGAAATTACTTTTTCCATTTTTCTTTCGCTCGGGCGATTTCTAACCGGTGAAAATCGCGTTCGTTCGCTCCGCTCGTCGAATTAGCATATTCATCTCTCACGGTTTTCCTTGCGCTCGCTGATGACAACATTTCGATCGTATTATCGAATGTACCGTATCATTTTCGATATGAATCACAACAAAGACTAGTACGAGTCATAGTGTCCTTATGTTATTCGTAGCGTTACAAAAAACTTTCAGTTCATTTGTGTAATTATCTTACGAGATACTTTACATTTTTGTATGAATGAGATAAATCAAGAATGGCGATTAAAACGGGTTTAACAATATAGAAAATTTTGAACAGTTTTACGAATAATTTATTAGAACTTGAATTTGTGAAAAATACTGATCATTAAAAACGAGAACCTTAGTTCATATCTGTCATGAATAATCAAAATTAACACTCCTCGCATCTTATCTCCCCTATAGATCATCGCTTTATGCGATCTTAAAGTATGGAAGGTATAATTATGGATTCTCGTAAAACGGGCCCGGTACGAAAGCGAGCCTGGTCAGCTCTCGATTTCGGAGCCCCGGATGTTTTAATTCCGCGGTCGGACTCGCCGAACCCGTTCGGGTGCCCGTTGACACAGATTCGCGGGGGGGCAGTGTGGTTCTCGGGCGAGATATGATCGGGGACACGCGTCGCATGAAAAGAATTACGCGACCGGAGCGGAGTGCACGGTGCATCCTAATGCGAGTGCAACGGCTGCGGGCACGTACCGGTGAACTCGCAGCTGCTTCCCCACGCCCACCACGAAACCACGTTTTCCTTCCCTTATTCCCCTTTCTTTCACGGATTATTCCTTATTTGCGCTTCCGCGTACGCTGCGCCGTCCTCTTCCCTTTCATCTTTTTTTACTCCTGCTGTTCACTCATTGTCAGAGCGATTGATCTTCAAGCTGCCTAAATGGAGTCTGTTGAAAGTTGTATGAATCTTTATACGGAAATTAACGTAGAACATAATTGCAGAATGATATAAGATGAAACATTCGTGTAACACTGAAGTCGATTGCAATTCCAATTAAAATCGCAGTTGAATTTTTCCAAAAATCCAGTGGTCATCAAATCCACTGGGTTTTTTAATAAAATAATATAAGAATAATAATAAATTTAAAGATAATACATAATAATATAAATATAAATAATAAATTATAAATGTAATATAAATAATAATAAAATAATACATTTTATCAAGAATACTGGGTTGTTGTCAGCGAACGGACGCGTTTCGAACTTGCGCGACACTCGATTTGACCTTTGTTGTAATTTAGAAATAAGTGTTAACCGTTAATAAACCGTTCAGTTTTACAAGAGTTCTAATACGAGTTTACCTCGCACCTAGCCCCGGCGCAACAATACGATTTAGGGCAACTGTAACGAGATTTTGGTTCGAAATAAATGTACAGGCATATGGGTAATAATTTAACTAGCGGTCAGGGTAGATCGGGTGGCCGATGGTCGTGCCGGTAAGGCAAGAGTACATGGTTATACTTCCGCAGCAGGCGCTATGGTGCAGGGCATGGGCATAACGGTGCGCGCAGCGCGTCACGCACATGCGTGCGTCGATGTCACTGAACCTGCAGCAGGAGCAGCAGCAGCAGCAGCAACTTGCAACGCGGTGCAAACCGCAAACAGCGACGACTTTTCGCGTCGGCTGCTATACCTCCTCTCCCCACCGAGATTGCCACCTTATTATCGCGATGTGCAATCTCTCTAACGCGGTGTTCTTTCTCACGAAAGAACGGGCCACGTAACAATAGAGCACTTTGCTAAGCAATTGCACTCGAGGCCCCCGAGTTGTGCAATTCGAACTCGTGTAACGATTAGCGTGCGTTAACGGATCGTCGTGACGAGGTTCACGTTGCGAAATCAGTAGAATACTACCGAAATTGGTCAGACGTACAAACTTGTTGCGTGTTTCACTGAATTGCTATTTTAGGTTGCTGGATAAGTTCGCCAGGTTTCGCAAAGCAGAATCGGGTACGATTTCTTCGACATGGCAGATTAATTTGCTACACTCATATGGAACACGTTAAACGTCGAATCGGTGAAACTTGTCATGCTGGATGTGTCGCATGTTTTGTGGGAAATCGTTTTTATTTAAATAAATAAAATAATAAAATAATTATATATATGTAGCACATTTCATGGGTACAATATAATCTTTGTGAAAAAAAAAATTGAACAGCATTATTACAGCACTATCTGGCTATAGCGATCATCTTTTTATCAGAACGCGCTTAATATCTCTATGTAATGTTCCGATATTACTTAATAACACGCCGTGAAGACCACCGCGTCTAATGATTGCACACCGTGGTCGATCACCTAATAGCTGACAAAACATCAGGAAGCAATCCGAGAGACCTACAAGACTATCAACTTGAACTCTAATAACCAAGTCATATATCCAGTCGTAATCGCGTGTTAGATTCTCCTGTTTCCCCTGCAATTTAATACACGGACATAAGAGAATAGACCGAGCCAACGCGTTTTTCTGGAGACCGTAAAAGATAGAGGCAACATATTTTGAATTAGTTTTCTGCTTCTCTTTCTCTCTCTCCAACTTGCGACAATTATTTTTTATTTTTTTAAATTACATATTTAATACAAACATGTATGAAAGGAACAAACTTCAATTTTGAAAGTAATACTTAGATTAAAATTAATATACATACGTGCATTAAATACAATTATTATTCTTTTAGATACCTTTTTTATTTTCACACATTTTAATAACACGTTCAACAATAGAATGGTTGGATTACATATAAAAGAAAAATCGTGTCATTCTTAATCATAATGATTCAGTAACACATAACATAATATCGGCTTATCGTCGTGCTCTGAAATAATGGTGAACTATTTTTATCCCGAGTATGCAAATTTCTCCTGGGTGGGTCGAGAGGAGGAGGAGGAGGAGGTTGGAGGCACTTCGGTTACCAGGTGTCGATGATCTAGGAAGCTGCCGACGAAGGCAAAACGCGTTCGGTCGGCGACCGGTCGTTCAGTGCCAAGGACACGGCAAGGCAGACACAATGCGCCGAGGCCTCGATCGAACCGCGGCACTGGAAATGCCTCCTTCCAATTATATGCTCTTTCATCTAGACGCTCGCCTAGCGCCGCGAGAAAAACGATTTAGGCTATTGTTTCACGCTGGATATTCCCAGACGCGGCAACGGAATTCCAACGCCGCGGTTTACTGCTTATTGTTTACACCAATTAACGTTGGCTCTCGTTAAACTTGTGCCTCGATGAAAACGACTTCACTAATTAAAGGCTCGTTTCTTGCTGCTACGCGTCTGGTTAATGGACTAATAAATTGTAGACACTTATTTCAATTTATGGTTATTAAGAAAATACTCTTGCTATTTAACAATAACGAAAATCGAGTTAACAGCGGCTTCGTTAGCCTTCTTAGTTTTAACAATCATAATCTCTGTTGTAATAATAAGAGTTGGAGGCAATAAAAGAAACGAGCAAGATCTTATATTTCTTATTCGCAAGATTACCATAGGTGACACGGTTACAGTTCACGTTATGATCGTGCAGCCAGTTCGCGCTACTGGAATTTCGAATTTCGTTCAGTTTTACAACTTCACTATCTTCTCGACTACGAAACCCAGTTTGTTCAAGTTTGAATTTCGAACTTATCGATTTAGGTCGATCGAATTTCGTCACAATATGTATATCAGTACACCCAAGGAGCTCTGTCACCTGACGGTCTGGCTCGTATTTAAGATTACGTCGAGACACGATCCTTCGTACCTAGAACAATTAATTTAATTAACGAATCGGTTAGTGTAACGGGAATAAACGGGATATTTGTAATTAGTTCAACCGGGATAACTAGCTTGAGATTCTCGGTACAGGAATATATTTCCCTGAGAAAGAACACCGGACGCTAGTGCATAATCAATGATTTAAGAATGAGCGGCTATGATGTTGCATTATAAAACAGATTCATAAATCATATTTATCAGTTCGCATCATCGAAGTGTATAATGCATCGAAACGACGTGCGCGCCTTGATGTTGATTTCTTTCGATTGGCACGTTTTCACGGTTGATGCTCGAGGCCCAATGATGCCGACACGTGCGATTGGTTTACACTAGTCGATTAAAAATAGATGCCACGCGAGGGCCATGGTGTGTATCCGTTGCATATAAATGCGTATCGCGCGGTGCAGGTCGCTAGCCGATTTCAAGGAAACGACTCCGTCTGACCTCCGTCGTCGCCGGCTATTACGTTCGAGGTCTGTCCAACTTTGCTCTCTCGCTGACTTCGACTTCACAGTCCATTCGAAATTTTATGTAATCGATCAATTTTACCCAATTCTTTCGTGAGCAAAAATATAATTAATATAATTATTATATAATTATGAAGAACAGCAGTTTCACGCATGTGAGTGAAATTTAATATCAGATTGCCCAAGGAAATCATTTTAACTGCTTTTTAGCTTCAGTCAGACAAAAATTATTTTCTTCTTTCTTTATTGTTAATATTTAAATTTGTTATTGTTAATATTTACTAATAACCTGTTTTATAACTGTAAATAATAAAAATGTAAATAATAAAAAATATAAAACTGTAAGTAATAAGTAAATAAATTAACAATTAATTTTAAATGAATTTCTTTACACGTTAATTATTCTTTCACAATGAAGTCATTTTGACTGCTTTTCGGCAATATAGGTACATACTAAGTTTCAGTCTTTCTAATGTTAATAAATATAGATGAATCGAGGGATCATCTAAAATGAATGTTTCTTATAAAAGCAAGTGAGTAGAAATTAGAGCATCTGCCTTAATCTAATTAAGAACGTTGACGAGGGACAAAGGCGTAGGCGAATGCAACGAAGGAAAAAAGACTCGTTTTTCAGTCAGAGACAGTCGAGGGACAGGCTAAGAGCTCGTAATAACATAACCATAAAATCATGACAATAAATTAAGGCGTAAATGATGGTAGAGCTCCACGGTCTTATGACAACTCAGGGACAACGCCGGCGTCGTTGCGCATACTGACCCGTGAGAGTTCGAGTGTTTACACGTTTATGAACCAGCAATAAACGTGCGATGCGCAACGGAACAAAAAGGACCCAGGAAATAAACTGATTGATTGCCTACCTGCAGTCGAAAGGGTAGCCGGTGTGAAGCAAGGGTTGAGATAGGCTGTTTGGGTATCTTTATTGTGACCGTCCGACCCTAGTCCCACGTTTTTCGGCAAAATATCGAGTTTCTGGACAGGATATTTTATATTCTAGATATTTTTACCAGACAATAACACACTTCCGGCTCCCCAAACCCTTCCCCCACGGTTTGTAATATAGAACGCAGACGTTCCCATTTTATTTCTTACGATATTTTGGAATTCAAAGTTCACATGAATATGGGTAGTTCGTATGAATAAAATTCTTGAATAAAAGCTCACGAAGCACTTGACAAAATAAAGAGTCGCGGTTATGAACGATGATGTATGTAAAAACAATTTATACGTGACGCGCCGAAATATGCTTCGGCCGCGAATTTTTGTTCTGCAACCGATCCAGAAAGCGGATCATTTACAAGTGCTTGCGAGTCACTTGGTCAGCGGTAAATCGATCCGATCGCGGCCACGCGAAATCGCACATGCCGATGCCCTAGTCAGTCGCGAATACGTAACCAAAAGCGCAACCCTATCGAGTTCATTGGACCTGAGTCACGTTTTTAATCCACGAACAACACGTGCTTGTGGCCTTCAAAATTATGGTGAGTTTAACCTTATCATTTCTAAATCCATTTTGATATCGTTAAGCGTTAAGAAACAATAAATTCACAAGACAAAGAAAAGCAAAAAAAGGCAGGTAGAGAGCTAATTGATGCAAAAAATTTGCAAGCTTCTATGAGTGTTATAGCTAAAACATTATACCCGTCTAACACCCGGATTAGACCGTACAAATACGAAAAAGCCATTACTAGTGGTTAAAGGTATTCTGGGTTCTTCGAGAAATTCCGAGAAATGAACAAGAACGCATCTGCATTTATACACGCGAAGAACCTACAACGCGATTGAATTACAGACAAGAAAATGCAACAAATTTCCCTAAAACGACATCGTGTAAACCAAATTGTTAATGTTCATAATTTGAACACTAAACGTACCAAGCAGGATCCAATGACCCTTTTTGGAAATTTAATTCAATTCGTACATTTGTTGTTGTTTCTGTTGGTCATTTGACTTTTCACAAATTTTCATATTATCTGATTATTCAATTACTTGCTTTCCGTTTCCCTCGACAAAAATTCTTTCCCTACCTTACGTACCACGAGGAGTCATTTGACCTCAAATGAAGTTTACGTATTTTTCAACAATTTTACAACAAAAACTTTAATTCTAAATTCAGATACGCTAAACATAAAACCTTAAAACGGAAGCACAATAGAAGAAAAAACACCCAAAACAATCACTTACTCTAATAAAATCAAATTTGGCGTCGATACTGTTGACCAAATGATGCGAAAGTATAGCGTCGAACTGAAGTGCAACAGATAGCCTGTACAAGTATTTTTCACATTAGTTAAACTGTCACATGTCACTGTCACATTAGATAAAAGATAGAAACTAAAAGTTGGTAGTCAATGGTTATTCGAAGCATGTTACTTTGTATTACGCGTCATACGAGAGTCTACTGTAAACGTCAAAATAGTAACGAAGAAACGACGAAACAGGACGGAGAATCGAAGAAGATCTGTCAGTAGGAACAGGGACAGACGAGGATGAGAGAGACGGAGAGAGACGAGAGCGGAGCTGAGGGAGGAAGAGAGGCCGAGAGGAAGCCGACAAGGTTAGATAGAGAGGAGGAAACGCAGAAGGCGAAACGACGACGACGACGACGACGCGAGTGTACATATACGTACGGGCCGGAGTCAGTCTTTCTCGCGGTTAGCTCGAGCGAGAGGGCGCATGGCCTTGGCCGCTGCTGCGGGGTAATTCAGTCAAGGTTTCGGCCGATGAACTTCCTCCCGTTGGGAGGAAGGAGAGCCAGCCGGTGGAGGCCCGCGCCGGTTCGGTGGGGACAGCCGAGGACCAATCGCTCGGCTACGCGGCCCAGCCTGTGGCTTGCCGATTGGTCGGGCCCCTTGACGCCGGTTGCTCGGGCCCGCAGCCGGTTGTTCAGTGACCTCCAGCATTGAAAATACGATGAACTCTCTCGGGGGGGCTCACGGCGAGAGAGCGCACCGGCGGTTGTGTGTCCTCTGCTACATACTAGGTAGCCAGGGCGTAGACATTGTAGATGGTCGAGGCAGCCACATCAATCCCTCCCCTCCAGGCCGGCACCGAGTAAGGGCTGCACGGCCCCCAGGTAACCAACACTCGGCAGCGCCGAACTCCAGTCAGACCAACGCGAACCTCCCTCGAGCGAGCACTTACTTTCACTCTCTCTTCTGCCTTCCATCCGTGCGCCCGCGAGGTTCCTTCGCGTTTGCCTACCGTTCCTCGTTCCTACTTCCTCGCCGCCGAGAACCTTGTATAACGCGAAGCGAGGTGTTCCTCGGTCGCAGAACGCACCTGCCCTTCATCCCGGTAGGAGCTTCGTTCAACGCAAACCGAGAGAATTAAAAGTATGACCACGATTACCGAATGTTTTAGTTCCTATTTTGTTCGTGCCTGTGTTAAAGACATTCGAGAGAAGGAAGGATAGAGAGAGAGATAAATAAAGATTTATTGTGATTGAGAAAGTGAATCAGTGCATCCAGTCAGTGATAAAAGGAACGTAGTACAGTGAACTGATGTTGGTGCTCGGCTCAGTGCAGTGCCGTGCCAAGTGGATTCTACGTCGACGAAACTAGATCACTCGGATTCCTTATACGAACCTCGCCGATATGATCCTGACGCCAGACAGCAGCGCGCAGGCAGCAGCGATGGTAACCTCGCCGGAATCGCCGATCTCGAGCGGATCATCGCATGGCTCGCGAGCGTCCAGCGTCTCGCGCATGACCTGCGTCTCTCAGGGCATGTCCAGTCCTTATCACGTGGCACAGTTACCACATCACCTTAGCCCGAATATGCCTACTATGGACTCGACCGTATCGTCCGCGAAACCCGAGCCTGAATTAAACATAGGTAGGATCAGAGTAACAGAGAACAAGTCCTGTCTGAATTAGCTTTTGACAGATTTTTGACATGTACACATTTTTCCAATATAAATTTTCATTGGGTAACGTTGATTGAACTGGTGTTCGTAAAATGGTTAAAAACGAATTTCGATCAAATGTAACGTGGAAGGGGTATTCCTTCGTTGCATCGGTTCGCGTTGGCACGTAAAAAACAACCGCGCTTCGTGACAGCCGAGTGAAAGCAGTTGTAACGCGGGACGATGCTGTAACCCGCGAGAGAGGAGAAAGTGTTCTTCTTTCTCTCCCACCTTTCTCCTGGCGCGCGCTCTCCACCACGTGGAGAACAACGCGAGCCTTACGCGCGATGTACATACTGCACGTGTTTATTAACGATAAAATCACCTGTGCGGCGACGGTCATTTCGGTCATTCATTTTTCTTCTTCATTTCATGGTTACAGAATTCGACGGGACCACAGTCTTGTGCCGTGTGTGCGGGGACAAAGCGTCCGGTTTCCATTATGGAGTGCATTCGTGCGAGGGCTGCAAGGTAAGTGAAAATCGAGACTCGATACGTGATACCCCGATAATCTTCACTTGCGATTTTCGTAATCGTCCCGAAGAATATTGGACAATTTTGCAAACGTTGATACTTCTGATACTTTTCCAACTCAGTGAACATGTTACGAATTCTTAACAATTGCCTGACACTTAAATCTGGTGCACTAATTTTACTGTTATATAAGGAGAAAGGATTTGTTCGTAAGTTAGCACAAATGTGAAAAATGTTGTTTCGAATATTAATGTATTCTATTATACTTCTATATTGTATAATTAGTACATTTACATTTGAGTCCAACTTATTGTTGCCACTAGTATTTCAATCTGATTCTAACGTCAATAATACAGCCACGATAGAACAAATTCTTTATACTTATAAAAGAATGTCAAAATAGATTTGTTGCTGATAATGAACAGTTTTAAATATTTAATATGTGACAAGTATCAGAAGTGTCGACGAGACGCGCGTAGTGGCCAGGAAGTGAACGGAAACTTGTGTGTGTGAATGTACCGCGACCAAGGCTAAGTATAAGCTATCGACCGCGTATGCTTCTCGACCTTGTGCACGCGGAAATCGTGAGACGATCGAAGACGGTCCTTGACGTTGCCTCCTCGACCTGACAGGGGCCAGTCTTCCCAAGCGTGCACGAAAAATCTTTCCAAGGCCTATCTACCTGTCCGATCCACTCCCATCAACTTAAAATTTTACGAGTCGTAAAAGGTAATTATAAAAGATTACAAAATCCTTTCAATGTTCCAGTTACATTTTTTCATGAATGAAATCAACATTCCGTAACAAAGTAATTAGTAGCTGTTAAATTTTTAATGGTGTCTCATTATTTCTTGCTCTCTTGCTCGTTATTTTATCTTATACAACATTAAGCATCGAATGCAATCTAACGTTCAGACTTCTCTATCAGTTTTACTTTTTAATAAAATCGTATTAAAACTCGAATCAATGCTACAAAGATCTTATCGAGAGTAGCTTATTGATTATTCTCGGAAAAAGTTTGTCTTGTACTTTCGCCTCTTTCTTTCCTGGAAAGAGGATTTGTAGGGATCAGCGTAGCTTCTCGAGAGGAGCAGGAAACGCGATCAGATTTTCCTGGAAACTGGTAGGATAATAGATTACGCAAAAGGAGCGGAAAATGTGGCGAAATTCTTTGTGGCGCGATAACCTTCGCCTGAGAAGGGTCCGGACAGGTACCCCGAGGCTCCAAGTTTTGTGTCGGCGGTTTTTCGTGTGGCCGAGTTTCGGGCCCAGGTAAATGCAACGCAAAGAATGCACATCCGTCCGGGCGATTTCCTGTCCCTTTCTATTCTTCGCTTTCGAGAATCGACTCATCCATCACTCGAAAAAATCCAACGTTCCACGTTGCCACCCGTTTAGACCTGTTCGAATAAAATGTTATTCCACAACCATTTTCTTTTCTTCTTTAATTTGCAACTCGAATAAAATTTGAATGAGTCATTTGCTGGAGTGGTTTGACCCGGTGAATCGATACGAGAATTCTTTCAACGTGAAACCTCGAATCGAATGTAAATCGTTTTCCTCGAGGCTGATAATAATTACACTTGGCGAAGGCCAACGTCCTCGTGGTCGTCATTGTACGACTTCAAGGAGGTAGGCGAGCGCTGGCGGGGGCAGCACAGGCCACGAAATTCGTTTTAGGAAGTGGTAGAAATGCTGCCACCACCACATCCTCGCTTTACCACTTCCATCTCCGTCCGGTGCACATGGTGGGAGGCTATTCCACCAGGTGTTCTGAATAGGTGCTCCGGTGCACGCAGATCTCCTCCGTCCACCGGCTCGATCATATCTCGCCCGTATCTCAATAATAGGCATCAATATTAAACGCGTGAATTGAGATCGATGTATCAAAATCTTTGCAGTACAAGCAATTGGCTTAAGGG
>SHCU01000002.1:2116106-2133626 GCA_004307685.1 Ceratina australensis
TCCTCCGTCCACCGGCTCGATCATATCTCGCCCGTATCTCAATAATAGGCATCAATATTAAACGCGTGAATTGAGATCGATGTATCAAAATCTTTGCAGTACAAGCAATTGGCTTAAGGGTTTCAACGAACTCCATTTACGGAGTTAATCTGTGGAATCCGTAAACAGCGGTGAATAGGCACCCTGGGGTCACCGGTACGAAAGGAAAGAGAGAGTGACCCAGCAGGATTGCCGAAAAGCCAGAGAGATGATGGCGGGCTACCACCGGAAGGAGAAAGTGTCTCCATTCAACCCAGGACCACTTTTCTACACAAAATGCTCTAAATAGCCCGAAACTAATTATTTCCAACCCGAAAGTTAAGTTGGGGGAAAAGCTGCTTTGGGATTCTTCCAAACCCTAATAGACACGAAATTCATTACAGCAACACTGACAGTGACAGTAATTTTATTTAATCGAACCCTCCCATCCTTAGCGATTTACAACGAATCGTTGAGAGTCAGCCTCGGGCTGCGTTGACTGGGTCAGTAACTTATGGCCGTAGCCTGGCGTTATAGTCGGTTTACGGGGAACGAGTCGACGCCGAGTGACCTAGCCGCTAGCGGTAGAGACCGTCTGATGGGTGCTGGAACACGGCGCGAGGGGCCGCCCGGTGGAAAGGGAAGAGAACGCGGAAGAGTGTTGGATATCTTTAAGACTAGGTCGCTCGGTCGCGCTGCTGTTGCACTATTTCGCCATACCGCTGGCCACAAGCTACTTTTCCTCGGCCCCAACCCGCTCCCACCGTTCCAGCTACCCGCAAGTCCACGTCTTACCTTCATTGCAAATTCATGGAGGAATTAACCTTCCCAGAGGGTCACGCAGCATACGTAATATCGAACCCACAAAATTGATTTGAGTTCATTCAAGCAACAAGGAAATTAATTAGTGAAATGCAGTAATCTCCAGGTATATGATTAGCCCTCGTTATGTATGCATGGGAGCGGACCTATGTACAGGATGTCAAACCGACGCTTTGGCTGAGCGGTGGGCCGGTAGCTCTGGCGGTTTTATGAGGTTAAGCTGTGTTGGCCGCGGCGCGAACTTAGATGTGGTGACCGCCGTAACTGGCATTTGTGAAACCTTGTAAAATCGTCTAGATATCGTCTCACGTTTAACAAAGTGAGCGGGAGGCGTGGAATGTTCAAATTTGATGCTTAAGCCTACGATATGTGACTTAGGCACCCAAGGAGAACAGGTTCCAGAATACGCCAACCCCATAGGCTTGGGCTTCGGCTAAGTTCTCTCCGGGGGTATAAAAATAGGGCGAGAATATATAACACCATCTGATAGGGCTATAAAGGTTCAGCTATAAGCGGCCAGCAAATCGGTTAAATAAATAAATAAATAAATACAGGATGTCCCAGAACTACTCATACGCTCAGAAATTGGAGCTTCTTGGGACGAATTTAAACAACATTTTTCTTTGGCAAATTGAGACGTGGTTATTAATATGGGTAAACAGTACGACAATTGAGATAGAAGTATAAGAGACTCGCGTGGAGTTTCGAGGAATTGGCGGAGACACCTCGCGGTCATGTATCCGGTGGGAAATGTCCCCATGTATCCGGAGATTACTGAACATCGAGGTCAGAAGCAGTGATGAAAATAATTTTGACCCAGTCTATGTAATAATTAATCGACGTTTTTGAGGTGGAAAAAGTGACGCGGTCGCGTCGGCGCGTGGCTCACACTGGCCCAGATCTCATCAGGACGTTGCCCCCCACGACACTTTTCGTACACGCGTCACTGACCTGGGCTCAGCTTTACGGCACGAGAGATTCGCGGCGCCGCAATCACCGCGCGTGATAAACCCCGCGATAAAACCCACGGTATTCCGGCGACGTCGGTTCACGCTCATCCGAATCTGATTCCTCACGCTATATGAACGTACCGTTCCTGCATTTATCACACCCTTCAGCCCCGGGAGCATTCCCAATTAAACATGCTTCATCGGTTTGATGCATTTCTTCCTATCTACCCTTTAACCCCGTAGTCTCTGACAAGATCAAATCTTTCATTTTTTAATAGAATAAAAAACACAATTGTAAGTGAAATATTGGTTTATTCATGTGTCACAGAAAATATTTATAGTAGGTACGAGTAATCGAATGATAGATAATAATAAAGAAGCGTATAATCGAAAGTCGCAGGGAAATTTGGAACCGAGCTACTGTCCCAGGGTTAAATCAACCCGGTGCGCTTCGACTCTTTTTCCGGAGGGTTGAAACCAGGCGATCGGTGCATTAACCCTCCGGTCGTTGACCCCCCGAGCCAGTTACGTCACACGCTTGTCCTCCCCTTCTCCTCCCACAGCGAGGCCCCTTCCTCCGTTCTTCCCCTTCGACTCCCTTCTCCCCCCCCCCCCGCGGCTCCTCCACCACCTCCAACTCCTCCTCTTCCCCTACGCAACCTCCTTTACCTCCTCCACCTCTTCCGTGCTCTAACCGTCATTTTTGATGTCGTAACGAGTCGTGATCTCATTTTCATTTGATTGCGCGGGTATTTCGGTGCTCGGTTGGGGTTACTGACCCCGGTGCATCTACTTTAGAATCGGGTCAGCCGCTTATTATCGTGGTAGGTGTTCGTCCGACGCTCCTCCACGCCGGTTCGGTATCTTCGGCCGGCCGAGCCACCGGGGCAAGATACGAGATAACGCCCGCCGCGGAATCGAACGTCACGTTCCTGCACGCTCGATAGAGCCACCCCGTGAAACGCGACACCCCGCGTTCCCGAATCGCTACCACTGACCCTATCATTTCCAGCGATCATCTGCTTCCTTAACCTCCGGTATTAAAACGCAGATTATCCTGGAGCATCGAACTCGTCGATACTTTAATGAAAATATCTACTGATTAAATTACACGATTCATTTAGCGAAGCCGAAAATGGAGTAACAGCAGGCCTGTAAATTGCAATGGTAATCGGTACTTTTCTATTTCGAATTGTTTCCAATTCAGGCTTGCCGTTTCATTAATTCCATCGGTTATTCTTAACAAGGACTATTTTGCGGCAAGACGAAACGCGAAACGATTGTCAGTTCTAAAATTATTGAGCGACGGTTTAGTAATTTATTGATTGTTGGCGGATTTGCTTGGCAAACCGCAAAGATAGGCGGCGGTAACAGAAAATTGAAAATAGTTCGTGACCTCGGCGATCGACTTCCACGTTATCGATGCTCGGGCAATAGAGCGGCGAACTGTTCGAGGTTGAACGAGGGTACAAAAGCTGGTCGACGAACGGCATCATATTTTACCCAGTATCTATTCTCATTCTTTTCATTCCGAGTATGCTCTGAATGCTACTTCATTATCAATCTGCTGTCTTCAGTTAATCAATGATTAAATCATCAGAATTCGTTTGGATATGAAATACAATTTTCAATTAACTGTTTACAATTTTCAATGTAAAACGATCAGAATTGCAATTCAGCTTTTCAAAGTATCCATTACAGTTTTTAGATACCGATTTTAACTAATTCTATCAGTCACTTTAGGTAAATAAATAGAGATTGCAATGAGAACGTAAACTGGGACATTTACTGTAACCAGAATCGTATCAATTTTCTCAAGGAATTCCCAAAGCATTTAAAAAGGTATCGTCTCGATATTCATCCCGTGGGAGCTGGATCCCAGTAGCCAATTCTTCCCAGCGATTTCCCGAGCCACGGATGTCTCCCTTGAGGCGCGGATCGGTAGAACAGCCTCTCTGACCTCGAGGATCTCTAGGTTCGATCAGGCGGCGGCGTATCGGTGTCCGGGGAGGTTGAACGGGCGAGCGAGCGAGCTCGAGCTGCGAATTCTCGGGGTCGTAGGTGAACGTCGGAGCGAGAGCGCGAGCGGTTAATGCCCTCGAGCGGATCGGATCGGAGCGGAGCAGAGAGTGTCGCGGTGTACCGAGCGGGAGCGCATGCGTTCGTACGGGCGCGCGCATTATGTACGTCACCGTTACTCCGTTTCGTGTCCTGTCCTCACTCCCCCTTCGTCCTCCTCCCGGTAACCCGCGGTGTATCACTCGCTGCACGTATCACGTCTTTCTCTCTCTCTCTCTTCGTTATTTTCCTCTTTCTCCCGTTCCCTGTTTTCCCGTCTTCGTCACGCTCGCCCGTGGGAGCTGATACGCTCACCTCCCCCTACCCGGGGCCGGTCCCCCCTTCTGAAAACTACGGCTCCACTCTCCCTCCTCCACGAAACCGAGGTGCAGTCGCGCGCTCCGGTCGTTGGCCCCGCGACCACGTCGTGTGTATATCCCACACTCTCCTTACCTACATCTGTATGCACCCGCCGAGGCTGTGTGGCGCGCGGGGGACGTTGCAACGCGCGCCGGCAGCCGCGAACTCGCTCCTTTCGCGGAAAATAAAAGCGAACACACAGCGAACGGTGAACGTGACGCGGGACGCACGAGGCCTTTTCTAACTCCTCGCGGGGTTGACGTTCGCCCGAGAATTCTTCTCGCGGCGCAGGGGCCGGGATTTTTCGGGAGCTGACGAATGTGATAATATCTCGTGAATGAGAGATGCTGTCAGGAACTTTCTCGAGCGAAAGTTCTAGAGATTAACCAGAACTCGTGTATTCGTCTGGATAGAATCTTTTCAGAAGGTTCCTTGATCAAGAAACATTATCCCGATAAGTGACCCAATTTCTATACGCATTTCGAGGCGATGGAATACTGGGTTAATTTGACTCGTATAATTTTTTGTTGTTAAGAAAAAAATCTGTTTACGTGGTGCCAGTTGATTTAAGTCGCACGCAAAGGTGCTCCCATCAGGGGCGAATGCATGGAGTTTGAGAAATCGATGTACCGCATTCTCCCACAATCCCACCCCTTGGTCCCGCTTCCGCCGCGTTCCCGCCAGCCAAGGGGTTCAACAGAGGTTGCTGGCCTCGTCCGGGCAACCGCGACCCAATCTCCTACCCCCGTGAACTTTTCTTTAATACTTCTTTTAAAACTTAATCAAGATCAGATATAATTAACGATGTTTCTCACTTACAAAATTGTTACGAATATCGTGAATTAGGTGAATTTATTCTAAGCACGATGTTTAATCGTAATTGAGCAGTGTTCAATGCGAACAGTCGTGTTTCGTAGAAAACAAACGTGAAGCAGGGTTCATTGACCTGAGTTGACATAGTCCATGGATCTCTTCACCAAGTTCTGGTTGATTTAAAATACATTTTCACGATTTGAATCTCTAAAAGAATTGCCATTTAAATAATTCATGCGTTTTAGATCTTTTTCTCTCTTTATCTCTTTAAAGTTTAATCCTCCTGGAAAATCTGATTAAAATTTGTTCTGCACCGCAACCGTTGATTAAGTTAACGCTTGTGAAAGTGGCCCTAAGACAATCTGAAAGCTGCCCGGCAGCGGACCGCTTAACATTGGCAACGCTGACAGTTCATTGACTTGCATCGAACGCGTGCACCGATTGACAGGCCGGGCGCGGAGGTGCAACGGTACATCGTTCCTCTCGTCTTTTCTTCGTCGGCCCGTCGTGCGCAAAGTTGAGGTAGGCGAGGTCGCGTGTCTGACGTCACACGCCGGCGTGTTGTATGCGTGTTGCCAATTCCGTACGCAATCTACGTGTACGTGTGCACGCGCCTGCGCCCGCGATCTTCCGTCACGGAGACGAAGATACGACGACAACGACGACGACGACGACGACGACGACGTTGACGTTCCACGCGTCGTTCGTTACGTAACCGGCCGGGGGTCGTTGACCGATACGCGCTCGGGAAGTTCCTCTGCCCTGACCTACCTCTTTTCTCAATTAGCGGCCGCTGCGCGAAAAACCGGCTGCACCGAATAAGCCTACGCCGGCTTTGTCTTCCATCTTTTGTCTGCTTCGTTCTCGTTACTTTTATTCGACGACGCTAATTAATCAAAAACTCGATGTACTCGAATTAGTATAGACTGACAAAATAAGACGTTCATTAATAGGATCGACGAAGAAAAGATTTCGCTATTAATGCCATTAGCAAGCATGCTTGTATCATGAGAAGGACACCTAGATATTTGACTGAATATCTTTTCGCGTTGAATCGAAACAATAAAGTCGTAAGATTGGCTCGTCCGGGGTACAAGTACCGAGGTGGAATGCAGACAAGGATTATAGGAATCATCCGGCGCTCGGCTTGAAACACCGCGGTCGATAAAGCCCGCGGGGTTATTCACCCGGCTTAGAAAAGGAATCGTCGCCGTTGAAAAGCAAGCGAACCCCGAAAAGCGCGGATAGAAAAGGGGGTTCCCGCGTTTAGTCGTCGCGAGGGGTCGAACGCGCGGTAGGAGGAATGGAACATCGCGAAATATATTCGTTTCGCCGCGGAGGGTGGGGCGCGGGAACGGAGTCGTTCTAGGGGGTGGGTTCCTTAGAGAACGCGAGGTGACGGTATCCGCGGTAGGGCGGGGGGGGGGGCAGGGGGGGGAGGAACCCGTTAGTAGAGCGTTCGAAGCGCGCTATGGTCGCGACGAGGAGCGCGATATATCGAGGGCTCGCCGGGAACGGGGAGATAAACGCGGGACGGAGATAGTCGGATCGGGCGAACAAGCGGACGGTAAGAGAGGGCGAGCGTGAGAGGGATCCGAGGAGAGCGAGAAGGAACGCGCGCGCAAGGGGGACTCTCACTTTCACGCGGTGAACTGCGGGTGAACGTCCGGGAATTGGGTCAGAGCGGCCCCCACCGCCGGCGTGCCAGAGGCAATGTGCCGAGGCTCTATGCTCTCTGTGCTAGAAAGAGCCAGTCCACAGCCAAGCTCCGATACAAACGGTCGCTTCTTTCCTCCACCGACGAAAACTCGCGTAAACCACGGCTCGCATGATACATCGTACGAGACGAACAGTTACGCTTGACCCGTCGATCGGTTTGGTGGTTTACCAAGATAAACGTGCGCCGTTGCCGAGGGTCCGACGAACGGATTTTTCAGTGAATCGTCAGGGTGGTTTTCTGACCGCGTCGCCACACGCTCGGACGCGAACTGACAAAAAGGAGAATCGAGTGACGCGTGCACCGAGTGCGCGGGATACGTATTTTTACGTTAGGGGAGAAATTGTGAAACTGTAGAGACGCGACGAATCGCTCGGACCGAGTGAATTAATGGGGTGCTTGTGCGAATGTGACCTGGCCGCCCCGCGCACGGGGACGAATTGCTCCTCGGGGTCGTCTTCGGATAGTGACGGTCAGGCTGACGAGGGGTTCGTTGGTGATTCACAGGGATTCTTCCGGCGCAGCATTCAGCAGAAGATCCAGTACCGACCCTGTACCAAGAATCAGCAGTGCAGCATACTCAGAATCAACAGGAACCGGTGCCAGTATTGCCGATTGAAGAAGTGCATCGCCGTCGGGATGAGCCGCGATGGTGAGTATTTCGATATTATTATTAATTACAGACCCCTTTATCTACATCTCGATGAATAGTTAATGCTATCAACGCGGCAGTAGTACAAGTAGACGCGCAATCGTACCGAATACGTAAACGCCCGTGTTTATCGTCTCGTTAACCGATATCCAGGCGGTAGTAGTACAAGTAAACGTATGACCGTACCGATCCTCTTTCTCTCGTTCACCGGGACGTATATTATTACCGAAAAATCGTTTCTAGAATGTGGAGTGCCAGGTCGTTGACCGTTTGCGTAACGCCGCGCCGTTCCCCGCGACACCGGAGTGTCGCAATGGGCGAAAGTGGCCAGTTCGCCGTTTGAGAAAGCAGCCGCGATTATGTGCCCCTCTCGATACGCGCGATGAGCTTCTTGCTTTCTTTTCGAAACATTCGGCCCGATCCCGCCCGCTGACCTCTTTCCCGCCGCGAAATTCTTGGCTTGGTAGTAGATTCGATCGACGCGCGGACCAGCCGCGAGGTCGTCGACCCCCTAGCCGTGTCGACCAGCCGCGGATGCGACGACAGTCATCTCCGGATATATTGGCTACCGATCTGGACCCGGGATTTGCCATGTATCCGGAAGGATGGGTTTCCTGGAATCATTCGCCCACGGGGAAAAGTAAACATCGTCGGGTGTGCGAGCGCGGCAATAACTGGGAGAGAGACATAGATAAGATTCGATGATACTAAGAGGTATTTCAAACAAAAACTGCTAATACCTATAAATACGAATTTATACAATTTTATTGCAATATTTTCTGAATAGTTTTCAAGATTATCAAATTGATTCTTCGGCATACGCTTTTGTTTACAATATTAGTTATTAGCCATTGATAAATAGAATCCTGTATAATTTTCTTGTAGCTTCAGTATTTTCTAAATAATCGTAATTAATTATGGAACTGATACCTCGAGGTTAACATCGATTCTTATCGTTCTCTCGTTTCCAAGTTCTTCTGACTCTCGTCATCGCGTTCGTACGTTCAACGCTCCTTATCAACGAGCACATTATCAATAACGATCTCGAATGGTCAGAAATTGTCTTCGACAAATTTCTGTTTATCGAGTTCGATAGTAACCCCTGATATCAACTTGGTTCTCGGGGTCAACAGTCGGGCATTGCTCGGCTTGCATACGACTCCGCGTCCATAGAAAGAGTACCGCTACTCGCCGCTACGTACCCGGTGACCCTTCCACCTCCTTCGACGAGCGATCCCCCACTCCCTCGATGTTGAGCACACTATCACGATCATCTCTCCTTCCACGGCTCGGCATCTCTCCTCCTCGCGATCTATCCCTACCAGATGAAGTCCCGGTGACGACCGACAACGCGCCGTCGCGTGGCGCTACGCTTCGTGCGGAGACCTCGCGAACTTCGTACCCCTCGATCGCGTTTCTCCCTACCCAGAGCCTGTCCCCCCACGTTCGTTTATCGGCGAGCCACCTGGTGCTCGGGCGCATGCTCGCTTAACAGAGTACTTCCAGGCTGACGTTGACTGACTCGTACTACTGGCACTTCGCGAGCGAACGTTCGCGCGTGAACTTGTCCTCGAGTAATTGCGCTCCGTCCCAATCAGTCTTACCGCGTTTGATCGCTCTTCGGACATCATTAAGCATCCAGAGACGCCGTACAATCGAGTAGCTGCGACTGAGTTATCGATGAAATGATTTATGAGCAGTTTAGGCTTGACGAGGGAACGAACGGGCAAACACGGTGCTTGGCATCGGAGGAAGGAGTACAGTTAGACGTTCGCGAACGATCTTGACGAGGGACACGGTGACGATGTCCTCGCGGCAGACCGGTAGAAGCCCGTCGTCTAGCGGTGGAACTCGTACGTGACTCCGACGCGGCACGCGTTATGAATCGCGATCGCCATTACCTCCGAAGTGGTACCAGTTCTCCCGCGATCCTGCTACTACTCCCCTTATCCGTTCACGTGCGATTAATGCGAGGCACGTAAACGAGCCCGATCTGTAAACATGATTAACGCTGAACCTACCAACAGTATTTTTGTATTCATATATAGTACTCGATATACTATGTTAGAAATGGCTCTTCGGCTTGGTAGCGGACGATGATTAAAGCTTGTAAGGGGACTTCGAAACGGTGACAGGGCGTTAGGTTTCGAGAAATCGTCGCGGGGAGATTGATCTCGCGCGCAGGGTACGATACCCGATGACGGGAAAAGGAGATCGATCGTCCGTGAACAGATAAGTCCGACAGCTGGTGACAGGGCAAATAGCCAGCGCGAGCGAGCCGAGGGGTTGGCCAAGGTCGCCGAGGGTAGCTTACCCCCGGCAAAGGGAGCCTCGCATCTGCGCATACGAACGAGCGTCTCGCCTCCTCAACGAGCCTGTCCCTCTCCCTCCGGCTCACGTTCGGCTTCGTCGTCCTTTCTTCGTCGGAGTAAGCGAGACGCGGCGCGTATCGCTAACACACGCGTAGACCCCGCTGGCCTGTACGTGCACAACCCTCTTGTTGATTGTGTGGCTGGCCGATACGCTCGCCGCGTACATTCGCTCGCTATATAGTATATATAGGTCGGCGGTACGCCTCGTGCGGCTGTCGCTGAAACCAAGTTCAAGGCCAAAGGCTCGGCAAAGGCCACAATCGTGGCCGACGCCGATGGTGGGAGTCGTTGATGGCTGAATAAGTGGAGGGGCTGTTGAACGCGACCCGCGGAACATCACTCAGTCGGCGGTGATGCTGTCTCGCGTTTGCACGCGTTTTACTGTCGCGCCTCCTTTCTTCAGCTATCTCGCGCCGTGTGCGTACACCAGACTCCCGAGGCGTGCACGCGCGAAAACACGTCGGAGTGACTAGTTGACCGCGCAGCGACGACGATAGTCAGCCGATAAGCCGCGATCACGAAATCGAGGGAAGAGGAAACGTGGTATAAACGAGGGGAGGAGGATAGTTCGTTCAGCAGCCGCGTGTTATATGCTGTGCCGTACGAGTTTCGACAGTGATCGTGCCGATGGGAGGAGGGTAACGTTCGGTGCGCAGTGCAGTTCGCTCCGAAGCTAAACGCCCGCATACCCACGATTAAGAGGTTTTTTCGTCATGGGAGACGAGTTACCTATACTGAAGGGAATCCTCAACGGAGTTGTCAACTATCATAATGCACGTAGGTGTCGAAAAGCCAACAACACGCGCCGTGTCTCCTGTGCTCTCCCCAAGAACGCTACGTATCGATGTTTCCCTTTCCTCAACTCCTCCGTGACTTTCTAACGGAGATGGATATTCGTAGCACGAGGCCAAGGCAGACAGCCACTTTCGTTTCTCGCGAGAAAGTCGCGCGCGCGCTTTCCCCTCTCGATCATATTTTTTTTTTCTCTCTCTCTCCTCTCTTCTCTTGTTATTCTCTGTAAAACTGAACCATACGCGCGACGACGACACGGTCGCGCCGGTGCAGTGATAAACGTAATGAAAAATGCATATCGTACGGTGTTCCCCGTGACGTCGACGAGGAGCAGTTATGACAAGGAAAACTCGGTGGTGCCTTTCGCGGAAAGTCACGCGTTACAGTTTCCCGGTACATAACTGCGGGCAGAAAAGCGAGCGCGGTCGAAGGCCGACACGCTACCGCGTCCGTTTGCATGATTCATCCATTGATCGCATTAACTATTCATCGACGCGTCCTTCCTTCTGCTTCAACGCTGTACCGTCGTCGTTTCCTCTCTAACCGTCGGCCGTCCGTTGTGCTTCTGCTTATAGCGGTGCGATTCGGCCGTGTGCCCAAACGTGAGAAGGCCAGGATTCTGGCTGCTATGCAGCAAAGCTCCCACAGCCGTTCTCAGGAGAAGGCAGTAGCCGCCGAGCTAGAGGACGAGCAACGGCTACTAACCACCGTCGTTCAGGCGCACCTGGACACATGCGACTTCACTAGGGATAAGGTGGCTCCGGTCCTGGTCAGAGCCCGGGAGACGCCTAACTACACCGCGTGTCCACCGACCTTGGTTAGTATACATACATATACTATCATACGTTCTTTCAACGTTCGGTCATATCTTTTATTGCCACTCGTTCCGTACACGAGTCCCGTAGCGTTTAGGATAGTACAATTTTATTATTGCTTACGTCAACGCGGATCCTTGGATCGTCGGACGTTCTACGCGGAAGTGGGACTAGTCGTCCTCCACGGCTAGAACCAGGAAACTGAACTTTTTATTTTGCATGACATGGCTAACGGTGCAGTGAAATTTTTGAGGAAATTTTTTTTTTACTGACGCTAAAGAAGCTAGCGTTATGATATTTTTTTTTACCGTGAACGGTTTTTTTATTCTTCAGTGAAGTGATAAACTTCGCGAGCTTCTCTGATACATTCAAACTCTTCATTGATACATTCAAACGGCTCTTTGCTTCATTCGATTAAAATATTTTGCAGTCTCTTCGGCATTTTTATTTGAAATTCATATATCGAGCAAATCAGAATTTTTCATCTTCGATTTTGATCCTACGTTCCGTAACCAAGACCATGCTCCTTCTTTTTGTTACAGGCATGCCCCCTGAACCCAAATCCCCAACCACTAACCGGGCAACAAGAACTACTACAAGACTTTTCGAAGAGGTTCTCACCAGCGATCCGCGGCGTTGTAGAATTCGCGAAACGCATTCCTGGATTCACGCTGCTAGCGCAGGATGACCAAGTCACTTTACTAAAGGCCGGCGTATTCGAAGTATTACTGGTCAGGCTGGCCTGCATGTTCGACGCCCAGACGAACAGCATGATCTGCCTGAACGGGCAGGTGCTCAAACGCGAGTCGATCCACAATAGCAGCAACGCGAGATTCCTGATGGACTCGATGTTCGATTTCGCCGAGAGGGTTAACTCCCTACGACTTTCGGACGCCGAGCTCGGCCTCTTCTGCTCGGTAGTGGTGATCGCCGCCGATAGACCCGGACTTCGTAACACCGAACTGATCGAGCGTATGCACAACAAACTGAGAAACGCTCTTCAAACGGTCCTGGCCCAGAACCATCCACAGCATCCGGACATTCTCCGAGAACTGTTGAAGAAGATCCCAGACCTGAGAACTCTGAACACGCTTCACTCGGAGAAATTGTTAGCGTTCAAGATGACCGAACAGCAGCAACAGATGCAAGCCCAACAACAGCAACAACAGACGCAGCACGTGATCTCTGTGCAACAACCGCAGCAGCAGCCTTGGCCGAAGGAAGAGGAACCCGGTTCCTGGGGCTCAGCCTCGGACGTCACGTTAGACGAAGCCGTGAAAAGTCCTCTTGGCAGCGTGTCGAGTACCGAGAGCACCTGCAGCGGGGAAGTAGCCTCGTTAACGGAATACCACCACGTGGCCCCGCCGAGTGGACACCACGCGTCCAGCGCGCCGCTTCTAGCCGCGACACTGGCCGGCGGTCTGTGCCCTCATCGTCGGCGAGCGAACTCCGGTAGCACGAGCTCCGGCGAAGACGAACTCCACCGTGCGTCTCTTTCGAAAACACCTCAGCCGCCCCAGTGTCCGCGATTTCGCAAACTGGACTCGCCTAGCGATAGCGGGATAGAATCGGGAACGGAGAAACCTGATAAACCGGCTAGCAGCAGCGCGAGCAGCGCGCCCACCTCGGTTTGTTCCAGCCCGCGTTCCGAGGACAAGGAAGTCGAAGATATGCCGGTGCTGAAACGAGTGCTCCAAGCACCGCCGTTGTACGACACCAACTCCTTAATGGACGAGGCTTACAAACCTCACAAGAAGTTCCGCGCCCTGCGTCAGAAGGACAGCGCGGAGGCCGAGCCAGCTGTGATCGTGCAACACACGCAGTCGCAATTACATCTTCATTTGACCTCGCCGCCGGCGCGGAGTCCGTCGAACCAGCCGCAGCAGATTCAATGCCCTCAGACAGCGAGTTTGTTGAGCAGCACGCATTCGACCCTGGCCAGAAGTCTGATGGAGGGACCGCGGATGACGGCCGAGCAGCTGAAGCGCACGGATATCATTCATAACTATATAATGCGCGGTGAAGCTAGCCCGAAATCGCCGCCGGTCTCGCCGTCCCCGGCGGAGCAATGCGCGTCGACGACTACGATCATCGCGCGCACATCCCAAGGATCTCAAGGATTGTTACAGTGCGCGACGAGCAGCTATTCGACGAGCAGATGGCCGGCGACCTCTGTCATCACGACGACCACGGGCGCTCGGCAGCAACAGCAGCAGCAGCAGCAACAACAACAGCAGCAGCACCAGCAACAACAGCAACAGTCTTCCTCGGACTACCTCATGGTCGGTAACTCGCCGGCCTCGTCGCCGAAGTACCTGTCCGCGGCGGCGACGAGTAGTACGAGCACGAGTCCGCGGCCAGCGTCGAGCACCGCGGCGACGCTCGTGCTGTCCGGTTGCCCGAGCAACATGATGGAGCTGCAGGTGGACATCGCGGATAGCCAGCAGCCGTTGAACCTGTCGAAGAAGTCGCCGTCCCCGTCGCCGAGGCCGCTTGTCGGCCCCTGCAAGGCACTGTCCCTCGAGGCGTAGTGCGAGACACCGTGATCAGATCGCTGAGGGCGCCCGTCGCCGCCGGTGAGCGCACGCGGCCCGCGCGGTGTTGTTTCTATTCACTTCGCTCGCGGCTGACGCGCGTCGTTGTTGGTGTCGCGGTTAAACAATGTTCCGCTTCACGTCGCTCCCTCCTCCCGTGTGACGGACGATGGAAAAGTGCCAGGACGCTCAGAGCGCGTGATAAACCAAATAATTTATTAATTTAAACTATACCGATAGTTGCGCGGGACACCGAGGGGAAAGACAGTCGCCCGGGGTCGAGATTGAACCCGGTGACACGTGATATAATAATATGTCGTAAAAGGGGAGGAGAGTGTTTGTGCACGACGCGGGAGGGACTCTCTGTTTCTGATCGTATTTTGTTTCTTTACTCTCTTACGTGTCGTGATTCGATGGACATGGATCGAACGCTGGAGACGCGAGTGCCCGATTAAAAGGAGAAGTAAGTGTCGTGTTTTGGGATCCAACCGTTTAAGCGGAAGTTAAAAACCTGACCATCCACCCACCTACCACCCATCGACGAGCTGCGGTAACAACGCGAGACGGGAAGGTTTCGTTCAAAGTGATTTTCGAACGACGGCGTGTTGATGCCCCTTCGGAGGAGGAGAAGAAGGAGAAGGAGGAGGAGGAGGAGGAGGGGGGGAGGAGTACAAGGTGAGGAAGAGGAATTCTGTGAACGCGAGAGGGAAGGGGAGGATCGAGAGTGTTGCAGATAAAGAAATGAAATAATCTATCTTACATGTGATAATCATGGACATTGCGCATCCTGTACAGTACTCCACCTCATTCATCGATCATCTACTCTACTATAATTATTGAATATTATTAAAAAGTAATTAATATTATTGTAACATGTGTAAGGTATAATAATCGTAAACGAAGAAACGTTATCATCTTGTGTATGTGCGCGTAGAGAAAAGTAAAATGGCGAGTGACTGTGAGAGAGAGATTTTTTGCGTGAGAGATAGAGAGAATTGGTGCATGAGAAATCGACCAGGAACAAAACACAAAAAAGATAACCGAGATGCAAACGCGATGCGAGCGTGTGGAACGCGTGAGCGTGCTTGTGCAAGTGAGTCGGGGCAAAAATCGCAGCGGGAAGTAAATTCGAGCACGGCAAAAGATTGTAACCGAAGGTAATATAAAATGAAAATAATGAGAAAAGAAGAAACAAACGGTGATAAGACGAACGGCTTGTTTTAGCAGCCTGAAAGGTAAATTTAGAAAAGCGACGATTTCTTCTAACCGCGTATATGAGACTGATCCGGCCCGCCGCCGCGGCCTCCAGAGTTTGCAATCAACCAGTTACGTATATCTTTGTAAAAGCGGACAAATTTGTCTCTCGTCTCCGTCTAATAAACGAGTCTGACCAATAAAACGTTGTCTAGTTTCCTGTTCTTCTCTCAAACCATCCAGACCCCGACCACCACGTCGGGGGACCATCCCTTATCTCAGAAGATAAATAAACCAGATAGAGCAACGTGCGCGCACGTTCGGTTAAAAAATGATGCAACGAGATGGACCCGGTTAGCGTAGCGCGGAGACGGGACGCAACACGTGTGACGAATTAGGAAGAAAGAGAGAGAGAGAGAGCGTGTGAGACGCGTGCGTGTGCGAGCGAAAGAGAAACTGGAGCACGGAGAGTGATGAGGAAAGATTTAGAACGACGAGAACAGATTTAATTAAACAGGAAAACGGTACCGGATATCGCGCGGTAGTAATCGGCATTAAAAAAAAAAAACCGGAAACAAGAAGAACGTAGTGTACATAGTAGTAGATTCGTAAGGCTAAGTCCTAGAAGGCGCGAATGAACATTTGCTTTCCTTTTTCGAGAAATGCTTGGGTAAGAGACAGAGGTAAATCAGTAGGGACGTGAAAAGTCGCGGAGATACTGGACGCGGCGGGCCGCCGTGTTGTCGAGATATCGCCCCGCACCCTGTTTTGCCTCCCCCGAAGCCCCGTAGTACAGCCGAGACGTATCGACAGGACACAGCATAAGGCAAATAGAACAGGGAATTATTCTTAAAACGAAACGCTAACGATAAAACGAAAATAGCACACTGGATCGTGGCGAGAACGAAACGCAGCAACCGTAGGGACACACGAGAGAAACACAACGCTAAATGTAACGACCCACACACGGAACCGCCGGGAGACGCGTAGGCCGCGGAGAAGAGAAAAATATTCGTACGTATATTGTACGTTAGCTAGGTATCACCGAGAAATCAGCATGATAAATGCGAGTAAGAGAGGTAGAGAGTGAGTGTGAGAATAATTGTAAGGGCAAAATATGTAAACGCGAGATCAGGGAGGAACGATGGAACAGCGGAAGATAAAGATAGAGATAAATCTGCTCGATGGGCACGCAGAATATACCGTTGCTACTTTTTTGAGCGCAGCACCATTCGAACCCCTCCTCGGTATCACGCAAGCTGACATAACGAAACGTTGAGAACACGTACAGAAACCCCGAGACGATTTTCGTAGTAGGAAACCACTCAGTGTATTTATTGTACTTGAAGACTAAAGTCATTCCCTCTTTTTACGCTGTGTATCGATCACAACCGACAGGCGATAATACACAAGGAAACACGTACACGCATACACACATACACACGCTCCCTCCCCGACTCGTTTTCGATCCTTCTTGCTGTCACCCGAAATCCTCCGAAACGAAACGCACCCTTGTTTCCTTCCTGCTGATTAGCCGAATCCCGGTAGAGGAGAGAGAGAGAGAGAGAGCCTCGTCCCAAGCTTGAAACAGTTTCGTCGATTGACCAGCGACCGCTCTGGCTTAATCGTGCGCGTATCGTATATCTAATTACGCGGGCGGTCGCAATTTTATTCCGCATTTCAGCTAATTTTGACAGAACTGCAATTCTTGTCTATGAATCTCCCCCGTCCGAGTATAATTGTCCACGGAGAGAGGGAGAGAGAGAGAGAGAGAGAGAGAGAGAGAGAGAGAGAGAGAGAGAGAGAGAGAGAGATGTTTTGTTAAACTCGGTCAAGTTTCTACGCGATTTGTACTTATTCGTTTAGTATGAAATTTTGATAGCCACTTTAAAATCGATGCGTTTATATATATATACTTGGTAAAGTATCAGCAGTTAAAAAAGTATTATTTCGGGCGTTCGCAGAGTCAATTTACACACGATTTATTTATTCGTTTAAATAAGATGCTTGTAACTTCTTTTGAGGAAATAAATAGAACGTAAACCGTGGACGAGCTTATGTTATTTAATTGTAATTCGCGCGGACGCTTCGTTTCAATAATAGATATACATATATATACATAAACGTACATGTATATACGTGTATATACATGATTGTAAAAAAAAAAGAAGGATGATAGTCGAGGGAGATAGGGGTGCAACAGAGATTAATGAAACTGTTATAAAATACTTGAAGAGAGGTGCACTGTGCAGATCCGTGCATACGACCCGACACACGTTTCATTCGACTTGTGTATTAATTGTGGTAATATTTATATAATGTACTACTACTTCACGTTTTATATATTGACTGTAAAATAGTTTCTCGCGTCGACGGAACCCATCGTTCTAGCTGTGACGTTAACAGCAGAGAATTCGCTCGGG
>SHCU01000002.1:2156299-2168963 GCA_004307685.1 Ceratina australensis
GAGAGAGAGAGAGAGAGAGAGAGAACTCTCACCGTGGAGGTGCGGCGATGGATACCCAGAGCGTAGTTTACATCGTACCGGTGCCGGCCGGTTCAACGACCGACACGGTTTCGTCTCGCGTTCGGAGCACTACGAAAACGTCACGCGTCTCGCGATTACGCTCGCGATACTACGAGAAATTCCCTTCTACAGATCGGTGATCGCCAGAAAACAATTTTACTTACTCATCATTCGCGATTGCAATTCACATTTACTTTCCATGACATAAGAATTTCGGAATTATAGATTTATATTAAACTTCGTATATAGTAATGTTTGAATATATGACCATATTTCCCTGGGGATAGCGAAACTTTAATCTTTTCTATTCTTCACTCTGTACCGAAGAATCAATTTCAGTCTCATGAGTATTAATCGAAAATAGTATAAATCCTCATTTTCAGAAGGAAGTAGTACCTACAACACGTTTTTCAATCATCGACTCCTATCTACAAATATATTTCTACGCACCGAATCAAGCGAGAAATTTGCAGATGAACAGTTATGAGAGAGTGATCTAAATGCAAAATTGTGATTCGATTTTAAATTCTCTAATATGTCCCAGAGATTATGGAAGGAAATGTTCCTCAGTTTCCCCTGCCACGCTTATCTCGAGTACTTAACATACTGCTCTCGATACATTTTTAGGCGTGCTCTCAAATCTATTTTACGAGGAGCGAGCCAGGCAGCGTACGCGGCACGCTCAGCTCACAGCCGGTATCAACGATACGGAGAGCCGAGGGCTGGACTGAAGTAAATAAATCTCTCACGGTCTCTACTCGGCTCCTAATTTCTCAGCCATCGAATCGCTGCGCACGTTATAACGCGGGTGAGCACGTGGCCCGCGAGAGACGCATCGCGGCATACCGTAAGTACACGCGCGAAACTCGACGAGTTCTTTGCTCGGAATTCGCGGACTACCGCGGTCGTTGCACCCGACGACGATGCACGCTACTCCCTCTCCTCTTCTTCGTGGCACTACGCCGGTCGCCACTTTTGCGTTCGAGCCGGCCGATTTTATTTATCCCCGAGACTCGGCAGCGTTTTTTAATCCGTCTAATTGCGCCGCCACCCCCTTCGCTCGTAAATCCATCCACCGAGGCAACGAACGGCTTCTCGAAACTCATAACTCTCGAAATAATCGAAATATCAACTCTCGAATCTCGAAACTTTTAGAACTGGTAATATTATTCCTTGTGATTCCTCACATGATAATTTCTGATGGTTATAAGAAATAATTTACTATTTATCAGGTAACGAGGTCATAATATTTCTTTTTAATTATTTGAAATACTAATTAAAATAAAAGTGTTTTATCTGTCGACAATTTACGCAATGCCTCTTGAGGAGCCCCTTGATTTTAGATGGATGTCCATTACTGAGTAAAAAAGTATTGTACTTCGAGTTTTAACGATTTCACAATGAAGTCACCGTACATTTATGTATTTATTCGTTAACAGGCTACTTGCCCTTTTATTTAAATAAAACTAAGATCACATTTTAAATAACGTGAAGTAAATATCCCTTGGGTACACCATTGGTATAAACAAGCGACACGATGACACAATCATCGTCCTATTATAAGTAAAGATATAAGCTCTTTACATAACACGAGCTTGGATTCGACTTTTGATTTTCGTTTCTTCGAATCTGTGAACTGCGTAGAACGCAGTGAACGAACTGGCAACTCGTTTTCGAACCGTATAATTGCGAGTGCTCGTCGCGGTTCAATCGACAAATGGGTCTCCCGGCAAGAGATCACGTGATATCTAAATCGTGTCACGTTCGCAGCCACTTCGACGAACCGCGTTAATTGAAACCACAAGTGTATCGAATCTGATCAGCGGAAAATCGTTTCGCCTTACGTCGACCTATTCTACTGTGGCCTTCCCAAGTTAGACAAGTCCGTCAGACGAAAAATGATGTCAGAGGCATATTCGAATGCGTGATAAAAAAAGAACCTGCCCATTACAACTTCGCGACCATTTCGTTCCAAGCTGGTCTAATTCATCGAAGGAATATAATTATATCTCTGACGTAACTTTCAAATTGCACGAACAGTTGTATAATAAAGATACCCAATTCGCTGTGACGTTGAATGTCAGAATAATACAATACAAAATGAAAATGACGGTTATTATAGTGAACTCGGTTTTCGGCTCAATCGACGAACTGTGATAACGGGAAGCTTTCTGGCTGCATGTTCGGCGAGCATAGAGGATGAGAAACGGTGTTGTGGGAGATCGGAGCGCGCGATAGATGATTCTGCGGCGCGGTGTCGTCGAAACGGCTATTCGGAAGTATGTAACGAGATACAAATAGAACCCCCTCGCGGCACTACAGTATGGAGGCGAGCAGAGGTGACTGCCCCCGTATTGGGTCACATTTGCGCCCGAGCGCTCGTCGCTTTCGCAGCGACGTCGAACCTTTGACCCGTGACCACCGATCCAAATTCAACTGGCCCACTCGACGATTGTTCGAGGATCTTCTTCGCTGAATAATACTTATCTCGAAATTGAATCGCAGTTGTTTCAGAAGGATGAAGCAGTTTAATTTGTGAGAAATGAAATTCAGATAACAAGATGTATTTCATTCATTAGTAGCAGTAATATGCATTGGCATAGTCAAATGAGTAAGAGAACGAGGAGAAGACGTGATTTCACGTACGCTCAGACGTAGACACGTTATTATTGGTACAAATTGAGATGGGCCTTTGTTCTAGCTATTTTCGAGACGTTCCCAGGATGGTGACGCAATTCTCACGTCCGTGTTATTAACGGTGAGCAGCAAGGAGAACCACGTACACGTAATTCGCTCGCGAGGAAAAAGCGCGAGAGTTAACGGAGGTCGTTGCCACGGCGCTAGGCGCCCCTTTCTTTTTCCCCCGACTCTCTTCTTCAACCCCTTTCGCCGTTTCTCGCGCGCCGCCTCGCTTTTTCTCTCCGTCGCGGCTGTCTTTTCATGGATTAATTAAACCGTTCCCTTCGCCCGTTTCAGTTTCGCCACTTTCTAAACCGAAACGTTTCCACTCGGTGTATTTGGAGAAAGAAACGGAATAGAGAAAGTAACCGCGAGCGAGAGATATCTAAATGTTGCCTGTTAAGCATTAACATTTTACGCTCGCGTACAGCGTGATACTATGTAATATTTATGGTGTCTACTTTATATACCGCATGACAGTAATCTCCATATCTGTTTTAAATTAAACAAGATTCAATTTCAATTAAATTAATGATCGACGTACACGTGCCACACTTTTTAGGTACACTTACCAAGCCTAGTACGAAATTCATTAATGTGATTGCACATATTTTCAAGAAGCGACCTATTACCAGACTCACGAAGTTCAATATGTAACTACAATGACGTATCATTAATTATTAATCGACTAAAGGGATCGGTACGAAAGGACACGATCACGGATTGAACGCAAGTTTAAACAAACGTGGAAGAATTCGAAACAAAAGGTTATCCAACGGAAGGGAGGGACGGATGAAACTGAAGGAGAAGAAGAAGAAGAAGAGGAGGAGGCCCGGGCGCCGTGGCAACGACCTCTGCCACTCTCTCGTCGCGACGCCCGCGCCAGCGGCTGACCAGTACACAGAGCGAAGCAAGCCGCACTTGCGCTGAATAGTGGCCAGGCCGTTGACACAGCGCGGGCCGTCCTCCTCCGACAGCTCTGAAAGAGGAAGAGGGAGGAGGAGGAGGAGAGCCAAGCAGCAGCGTGCACCCGCCACTGAAAAAGTTCATTCTCGGCTCACCAAAGGAGACGCGACCGTGATTACTCAGAGGCTACGGCCATCGAGGTCAATCCTTTCTTACGAGCCGAGGGACGAAGTTTCTGGACGGAGCCTCGCGATTCGACATGGACACGTGTTTCGATCGCGTAATCGTGATCAACCGGAGGGACATTCAGAATCGTTAAATGACTGCTAAAAGTCTTACTAAACTGTCATTCGTGTGTATTCTATATATTTGATAAACGATTATTGCACTGATTAGAATTCAATTTTTATTACTTATACAGAATTATAAGAATCATCTAAAAGTTATATATAGAATGCTTATTGAGTTCATAAAATACCGATTGTATTAATACAGTGAATCCTGAATGACTTTTCTTATGGTCTCACTTTGCATATTCATTATATTCTTGATGTAAAATCGATAAGAATCATAACGCGATATTCGTACTACCAATGCTTTATAACAATGAGTTCAAATCTCTTCGAACATAAAAATCATTTGATTCAATGAGTTTCGTCAAATAAAAACATTCTTTTAATAAAATAAAGGAATTTTTATGATTATTCTTATTGATCTCGCACTATTTATTTTGAAAGTATTTGATAGAAAGTACTTGAAATGTTAGGAAAGATAAAACAGAATCGTACGCTAAATATTCGTTGAAGAATGCAGGGAGGACTGACTCATGGAAGACACGTTCCGTTCAGGCTGTACCCTTTCAATTATCACGATCAGCAGCCATTGAAATCTTGCTCAAGCGTAGCCCTTGGCCCGTGTGAACCACTTCATCCGGACAGCTTATACAAATCAAACACCAAAGCATCGGTTCTACTCGGGGAAGTATTCAAACCCTGCTCTATTGCCTTCTGATTTGTATTGTACATTTTTAACAAGTATTAGTTGTCCAATCGAACCTTGTAGCCTAATAATTAGACTATGGATTTTCATGCAAAATGAACTATCTGTAATATCAATGTAGAAAATGACATGTAAATGAAATTTCTGTTCTATTTTAAAAGTCATAATTCGTATTTTTTACATTTTTTATATTTAGTGTAACCTTGGGCATTAAATCATCTTTTTTATAATTTCTGTGCATACTATATTTCAGTAAATGTAGAGAGCCTGGTTTTTAGTAATATAGTTACATCCTATGTTAATAAATTTTTAATGAAATTTACAGAAAAAATTATGAAATTAAGCATTCGTTTCAGTTTTTCACGAAGATATCCAAGGATAGTTAATTAAGAGACGAGGATTGCTTAACTGGAAATGATACGTGTTCGTTGAAAGTATTACGAGGTGTAAAAGGAAGCGGAGTTTCACCGGGGAACGGTTGCTCCGATTGTTCGCAGGCGAACGGAGAGGATGTCGTACCGCAAACAACGGATGTGTAAAGACACTCGATATTCGTAATCACCTGTCGCGCGCGTTATCGTCCGGCCGGGTGTCGCAATTACCAAACTCGGTGCCCCTCGGCCGATAGCGTTCCCATCAGTGTCCGATTTCCGGTCAACTCGGATCCCCCCCTCTGACATCGTGTGTCCGTCACCCGACGACGCCAGACATTCGAGCACCATCGATATTTTTACTCTTATCGATCGATCGGATCCATTTGTCGCGATTTTAAATGTTTCCACGATGACTAAAGAGTAACGACCCGATCCAAAACTTTCCACTGCGTTCGAATAGATAGATGTCCCATGGTAAGAAAAAGGAATATCGGAGAGGATGAGATTAGAGAGTATTTAAGGTATGTTCTTATCGCTTTCAGATAAAGTAAGAAATCGATAAATGTAAATAATTAAAGCAACTTTCAATCAGTTCCCATTCACAATTTACCATCCAAATCAAAACTCCACAGATCGGTTATGTAACAATTAGATATTAAATAAAGAGCAGTTTGCGTATTCAGAATTAAACACGTTAAATAACACTTGTTACGTTTTAATCACCATGTCGTTGATCAATACGAAAAAGAGATATAATTGACTTGTGAGGTATTGAATAACAATTAGATATTAAGTATCACTAATTTGCATACCGAATTAATCATAAGTAACTGCTATCGTTTTTCTGAACTGTTCACGATATTCAAAAACCTCACATACTTATATCTCCGTAGAATCGTGTATCGGGTCCATTAAAACCAGACACACGCGTGCTCGAAATAACCATAGAGGCCAAGAACTTCCCGTGCTATCAGTTGCTTTATAAACTAGAGTTCCAATCAAACGGAAGAACCCCAGACACTGTCCCCGATTTCCAAGGTCTACCCCCGGAAAATATGATTACCTCTTTCAGACAGACGATTTCCAAGAGAAATAAATTCCGGTTACACAGGATTTAGGATAACCATAAATAAGAGTTAATAATGTTCATAGGGCTCGTATCTTGGCTAAATATAAAGAAAGTCGATAGTTCGAATTTATTATTTATTTTTCTAATAAGCAGATAATAATAACAAATGTAAAAGAAAGAGGCGCAGAAGAAGTATAGAAGATATGAAGGGATGAGTTCATAGAGAAAAGTTATAAACCCAGTCAATTTCGGGATCAATAGGCTGAAATAAAAACTTTCTACATATCTTTATATTCTCATTTCTACATATATTTGCTACGTAGACATTTTTATATTTTAATTTTTATATTTTTACATTATTATTTTTATTTAAAACAAAATCGAACAAAATTAATCTGCGGACCTGCATCCAGACCGAAAGAGTATGATGCCGGGCAGATAGAAAGAAATTGGAGCAGAACGAGATGAAGAGGAGAATCAAAGCCGCTTCGGAGGACTGGCTCGGTTCAAGGCCAATCCGCCCGGTCACGGTTTCCCGTGTAAGCTTCGTCATACGTGATTCGATTAATTATTTTCACGTCCGCCCGGTCTCGGTGGCTCGCTCGGTCTCTGTCTAACCGACGGCATACCACGTAATCGTCTTACGCCGAGCTTCGAACGCGGAACGCGGCAAAAATAACGTAATTTATATGCGGAGGAGCGGATAAGACCGGCTTTACCGCGTCCGAGCCGAGGCTGACCTGGTCGCCCATGCGAAGTTCAAGGTCGCCGGATATCGAAGATACCGGGATTTTTATGAGCGGAACCCACGGCAATGGACGAGGATATACCGTCCCCGAGGATTCTTCGAGCGGAAAAATGTGCAGCGAGATTGAGCAAAAATTTCGGTGAAATTCTGTTATCAAATGGTATCACGCTTATATTCTAAAATGTATTGAATCTCACTGTAAAAGATTCAGAAACCGTTGTAATTGAAATGCCTTAAGTTTCGAGATTATCTGCTACGTCTCGCTCTTTTCCCCTTGAACTGTTTTATCGATCAGGGACGCTCGTTTCGCGTTAAGAATATTCCTACCAGCTGTAATTAGCGTAAGATAGAGGCGATAAATTACGAAACCGCGTGTATCGATTATCTCTCGCGTTACGATCATTGATATGTGCGTAGTAGTATTTTCGATAAACGCTGTTTTCAAAACACAACGCGGTTCTTTCCATTCGGGCATCCCCTCCCAATTATCGATGATTTTTATCGTATTGCACAAATATAGATTCTCAGATCTCGTAAAAATGATTTAACGATCTTCTAATTAAAATATGCGATGCAGAATCTTCTCAATTATTGTAATAATGAATTGACCGAGTGATAAATGGACGATAAAACATGATATAAAAATTGGGTGGGTCAACAACTACGCTGATTAATAACTAAATGAAGAGTTGCGTGTTGCTGGAAACACGATTTCATCTGGTATAACGAACGTCGGGCTGTCGAGAGGAAGTTCACTGGTAATAGATTTCCAAAGCGGCTGTTCCTATCCCTCCGCGTGCGAGATAACCCGGTAGACGTCTCGCGAGCAGCGGGAGTAGAAGGCGAGCCAATTAAGAAATGAGATTTACGTGGGAAACGTTTACGCGCGCGATCACCCTCATGAATATGCAGATGACCCGCAGGAATTAATCGCGCCACACCGTGCACAGGCTCGTTTCCAGTAGGTTTCAAAGAAAAAACCGCGGAGGCTGCGAAACTTTTACCCGGTACCGTTAACCCGTCCACCTAGCCGCGTAAAACGCATCTATTTTCTGCTACGGTTTCATGAATAAACATGTACAAGTAGTATCTTGGGTACACGCGCAATTACCGAGGTACAAAAAATTCAAGATGAATATGAGGAATTGCTTTAACCCTTTGCACTCGAAAGGTGACTCCCGGTCACCGCTTGTTTTGTAAAATAATTGTTATATGAGGAAATAATCATTGCTTCATATATTATTACAGTACTCTTGTGCGTGTGATAATTAATTATTATAATAGTTCAATAATACGAAGGTTGTTTAATAAACGCTGCCTGATTTGTCTGAATATCGGATTTTATTTCTGATAAAATTGTATTATTCTATTTGCCCACGGTGCGTCTACCTTCTTTAGACAGAGCGGACCATTCTGCGAAGGACGTTATTAATAAACGTTATTGCGCCCGTGATGTAACCCGCTGGCGGCCGACTGCAACAGGTTAGCACAGCCAGAGTCCTTTACAGTTACTTGGCGCAGTTCGTTGCATCCTAACGGAACCGCCGCGCTCGCTGTTCCGGAAACGTCGTGAAGGATCCGCATCCTACAGTTTTAATTACGTAACTACCCTGCGCTGGGCTTCGGATAATAATCTTCGCCAGGTGTGTAACCAGGAAGGTACAAACATTCTATTTTATATTTATTAAAAATGACTGAATAAAAACTTTCTCTACAGGTGCCTGAAGTATTATCGTTTATAGTATATACGAATATCATTAGTATTGATATCTACTTACATACATATTGTTAATATGTGCATTTGTATCAGTTTCAGCTTCCCCTTTATTTTCATCCTCATCGTCATCGTTAATGCCTTCAACTAATTTTGAATGTTCAGTCTGTGAATTATATGGTATTGTTAATATATTTGTTCTGACACGATATTGGAGTAAGAAGAATTAATATTAGGATTAAATGCGAGATAAAATGATATTTGATATTGTATTATGCTCCTTTCTAGGAACGTTATTTTGCTTGCTGAACTAATATTGGGCTTAATAGCGGGTATTGTACGTACTCCGTGTCCTTCGAATTTTTTTCGTACCGCCTAAAAGCTAGCCATGGTGATTCGTCCATGAAATCCCAGTTAAAAAATGTTGGCTAGCAGATTTCCACTGAGAAAGTGGGTCACTCGAAATCGTACGCCGTTTCCATTGTACACAAAGGTCCATCGTAAAAACAGTAAAGTGAAAATAAAAGTTTGAAAGAAGTCCTTGCGATACGGGATCTTGTTCGACGGACAGGAACCGCTTCGAAGTGATTGTAAACGTTTCGAACAATGTTTACGATCGGTCGGATAAAAATAGGGATTTCGATAGTGAGCCACACGTTATTTTCAAACGTATAGAATAACCGATAGAACCGTTTGCCTCGATCTCGAAACGAGCTGCAATCGTTATCAGCGATACCCCTCGTGTTCTAGGAAGCGAAATCGCTATCATTCGTCCTTGGAAAATGAAATGCTCAACGTGAAACGGCGAACCACGTGCGCATCGCAAAAGCAATATGCACTACGATCGATGATTTCATTCTACCTTTAGCTACGCTCTTAAAGAACATTACATACACATATATGTATACTGTCTTGCATTTCACAGAAATTAAAGCTACGAATAATAATAAAATCTTTGTTCGGACATAAATAAAAAGATCCGTTGAAATAATTTAGATCGAAATATCTACGTATCAGATCGCTAAGTTGCAGATTTAAAAAAAAGATGAAATGTGAATAGACATTTTTCCTGAATATTATAAATTTGATTTTACTTTATGTACTCTCTTCTCTCTTTACATATTACCGCACACTGTGTTCCTTTAAATTATTTAAAGTTCGCGTAAACGTATAAACTTCCGCGGTCTGGTAATCAGATTATTATACTTGATGAATCAAGTTAGTCGCTGATTTCTCATTTCTCCCGCGGTCAGCGTGGGCGTCACCAAGGAGTCCGGGGCTACACGAGGAAGATGTGAAAGAGGAAGCGAGCGAAAGGGAAGCGGAAGGTGGAGCGGGAAGAAGCCGAATGGAATTCTGCGGCGCGTGTTGCGGTATTTGCGAAACGATTTGGTATTATTATTAGTCGGATCGTTGGAATCGCGCAAGGTCGCGAAGCACCCGCCTCCTCGCGCCCGTCCGCCGGTTTTGTTCCTCGCCTCCCTCCGTTGTATCGTCCGTCACGATCGTAAAAGCCAGACGCGAGTAAACCGAGCGTCCTTTCCCGTTCAGAAGCCGATGACGCGGAACAAGTATTGAATATGCGCGTGCTTGATTAGATCCAACCTCGCGATTTCTGTGTTACGCGTGTCCGCCGATAAGGAACCGTGGACTCGAACGGTTCGCCAGGGACGCGGTCGAATTCACCGCGAGGATTATCGCCACAGATTACGCTCGATGATTATGACATAGAAAAAAAGATTAACCTGGTGAATAACCGATGACTTGCAGGTTATTATAAAACGTTCGGATTATCCTTAAAATTTTGCATACGAAATTTGCGATGGAAATATATGGCAAGGCTATGAAAAAATGAAAAATTAATTAAACCTCTATGGGCCGAATTTTTTATTTAAGTCACAAGAAATTAAGGGAACGAAAAATCAGCAATTATGAACCTACATATGCAGATGAAAAAAAAATTGTTCCGTTTAAACAATTTTATTACAGTATATTCACTATGTGATTTTCAGATAACAACGACCTTTAATGTTCGCACCTCTGTGTATAAAAACTGGTAAAATAATGATAAATTAGAATGTGACCTGAAAGTTACACTGGCCCATAGAGGGTTAATACGACAAAATGGAATAATTGACGATTCGCGAGCTACTAAAATTGTCCGTCTATTCGGATTATCTTTTACGGAGAAAACTTGCGATCGGAATAAGTCATGCTTATCACGCTCGAGGTCTGTGATTTAACTATCAGATAAACTGAATATTTTTAGAAGCACAGATAGACGGTGCGAGGAGCACAAAGTTAAAGAGGATGAATTCGAGTATAAAAGAACTCGGCCACGCTCGGTTACCGAGCGATAATTGGCAAGTGTTTATCGCAGGCCTTGGCGTGCCGGAACGAATTACGTGATACACTTCCGGCGCTTTTTTTTCGTGGGTCAATCATCCTCGGGAGATCTCTTGTAAGAGTCACCTCTTCAGGTTTCCGATCATTAGAAACACGTACGATGACTCACACGAGGCAGACGCTGATGATGCTGGTTAGACGATTAAAAAAAAAGAGGCCCGAGGATATCCAGTCCGGATATCCAGTATCCCAATGAATTTTCGAAGGTCCAAACTTCAGGATATACATAACCATTTATTTTTGCTTTTTTTCGCTACTTTTTACGCGACAGTTTCGAATCTGGCAAGGTCAGATATTTTCTGTTCTTCTTTATAAAAAAATCTTTATCTCCAGACAAAAGATTTCGATAGTTTATGTATTTTTATAAGGCTAAGGAGACTATAATTTTTAAATCAGTAATATTTGGTATTAATTAAGTGGCTAAAGACAATTTATCATTACTGGTATTCAAATTTTATGAGTTCATTGGAAGTTATAAAAAATTTAACGTCCAAAGTTACGCAAAATATCAAAAGTGGAATGCAAATGATGATTTTTAAAATACGATAGTAATTCCATTTTCTTTTGATGTCATGCTATTTTGTATAAAGAACCAGAGTCTAATCGTTACAAGTTATAATTCTGGCATTACATAATTGAGAACTAGATTTCACGACCTGTCACATCCGTGATTAACTCGTACTGAATTAGTATTCTTGAAAATCCGTAGATCGTCATTATGTAACGGAGGACTTTTTCAGTAGCCACGCGCGTACACGTTATTTGCAACGTAATACACAGCTAGACTGACGTCAGTCGCGGGCTCAGCGTTACGTGCTCGCCATTGACGGTTCCTGAAAGGATTTTAGGTCGAAGTTCAAGCCCGTTGCGCCAATTTCGTGATTGGAATGTCGCAACCGTGGTACTCGAAATAAGTGGACAACGGTGTAATTGGAGCGAGCTCTTGTAAGAAAACAACGTGTCACAAGTAACTGATTAATCATCGTATTAACAAACATGCATATGGTAAATAAATCGTAGAATCGAAGGAAACGATGCGAACGGCAGATTACTTAGAATCTTCTCTCGGTTATGGCAGTGTAGTTTCCCGGCAAGATGAATTTGAATATCGTAACTCGTTAGTTCGACGTAATGATTTCGTCATGAAAAAAAAAAATTGTATCATACGCACGCGGCGTGTCTTGAGATACAACCAAACAACCGACTTGTTTTCATCGAACTTTTTTTCTCAACGACCAAGGAAACAAACAATAAAACATGCGACACGTCGATTGCAAAGTTGAAAAACAAAGTCAACCTCGATAGCGTTCTCAGAATCGGACCTTGGTTTAATAAACTCTTTGTTTCGCTTGTAAGTAAATCAGCAATACGCACTCCACATCGGTGAATACTAATTACATTGCAATAAGCGCAACCTGAAATCTCTTATTCGTTAAATATTATTAAATAATTAAAATTTAAATATTATTAAATAATATTATTAAATAATAAATATTATTATAATTTATTATTATAAATAATAAATATAAATAAATATTATTAAATAATAAAAATATTAAATAAAAATATTACAATGGCTATACATGTAATGTGAAATGATTGACTAATAGAAAAGCCATGTTTTATAGAATCATGAATGATTGTTATCATCGAATATTAAATCGTATAATTGGAATATATGTATAAATTATTGCCCTAACTCTTACTCA
>SHCU01000002.1:2168993-2188817 GCA_004307685.1 Ceratina australensis
AGATCGTCATTATGTAACGGAGGACTTTTTCAGTAGCCACGCGCGTACACGTTATTTGCAACGTAATACACAGCTAGACTGACGTCAGTCGCGGGCTCAGCGTTACGTGCTCGCCATTGACGGTTCCTGAAAGGATTTTAGGTCGAAGTTCAAGCCCGTTGCGCCAATTTCGTGATTGGAATGTCGCAACCGTGGTACTCGAAATAAGTGGACAACGGTGTAATTGGAGCGAGCTCTTGTAAGAAAACAACGTGTCACAAGTAACTGATTAATCATCGTATTAACAAACATGCATATGGTAAATAAATCGTAGAATCGAAGGAAACGATGCGAACGGCAGATTACTTAGAATCTTCTCTCGGTTATGGCAGTGTAGTTTCCCGGCAAGATGAATTTGAATATCGTAACTCGTTAGTTCGACGTAATGATTTCGTCATGAAAAAAAAAAATTGTATCATACGCACGCGGCGTGTCTTGAGATACAACCAAACAACCGACTTGTTTTCATCGAACTTTTTTTCTCAACGACCAAGGAAACAAACAATAAAACATGCGACACGTCGATTGCAAAGTTGAAAAACAAAGTCAACCTCGATAGCGTTCTCAGAATCGGACCTTGGTTTAATAAACTCTTTGTTTCGCTTGTAAGTAAATCAGCAATACGCACTCCACATCGGTGAATACTAATTACATTGCAATAAGCGCAACCTGAAATCTCTTATTCGTTAAATATTATTAAATAATTAAAATTTAAATATTATTAAATAATATTATTAAATAATAAATATTATTATAATTTATTATTATAAATAATAAATATAAATAAATATTATTAAATAATAAAAATATTAAATAAAAATATTACAATGGCTATACATGTAATGTGAAATGATTGACTAATAGAAAAGCCATGTTTTATAGAATCATGAATGATTGTTATCATCGAATATTAAATCGTATAATTGGAATATATGTATAAATTATTGCCCTAACTCTTACTCAGTTGTTAAAGCAAGGAATAAGGAGCTTTTTAGCTTCGTGGTTATAATCGAATTTCCTTATCGTGTACTTCGCCATTTATGTGAACCGTCAGAACAGAACACAGATGTAAGAACAGTTTAGAGGGATTCGCAGAAGTGTTAGAAGAAGCGATGTGTAAGACAGGTTTAAATGAAAAATTGACGGTTTGTCGAAGGAACAACACATCGAAGCTCATGAGTATTTAAAAATATTGCGATAAACGTAATTGAAGGTCTTCTATACATTAGATATAAAATAAACATGAATTATACTTTTTCATTGAACTCAGAAAACTTATTTGATAATTACATATTGGTATAATTATATAAATGAAGTATCGTGACATCAACCAGAAAATACAGAAAGGATCATATTTATTTTACAAAAAAAATATTTTATATACATATATATTATGTTTTATTATTAAATGGTAAATTAAAAAAAAATTTATAATTAAATTGATAAAAATTTGAATATAATTATAAGTATTATTGAACATTTACAATAGAATACGATTACAAAGACAATTGATTAATAAATTAAGAACAGATTCGTAAAAGAGTTAGAAGGAGCTTCGTATGGAAAATTGGCGATTCGCGGAACGAAGGAACAGCGCATTCAAAGTTTATTATTATTCAGGAATATAAAAGGAAGGCTGACGCACGGCCGCTCAGAGCGGGAGTCAGAGCGGTTAATCGCTGACTAGCGCGGCGCGACCGCAGCCTCGGCGTCGTCCGATAACGAGGAAAGATTATGCCCAAGGACAAGGCCGCGCGCGGCGAGCCGTGTGGCTCTCTCTGTCAACGCGCGGATGTTCAGAGTTCGCCGCGAGACGTTCCGATCCAGCCCGACGAAATCCACGAGATACAGAAGCCTCGCGCGGACCTCTAACTAACACGCGTATGCGTTGTCCTTGCCTTCCGACGCCAGCTGCGCTGTCAGCAAGAACAAAAGCGTTTGCACCCGTTTATCGCGCAACGCCCATCCCGTGCGATCCAGTCGTAGTCGCTAAGATGCTTTCGTATACGTGTAGGTATTTAATTCATTGTGTCAGAGATAGTTAATATATTGATATATTAAAAATAAGACATGGAGATACATAAAGATTATATATACAGATTCTGGTTTTCAGATTACAAAGATGATCTAACTAAGGATTCGATACGACTTTATTCCTGATATCACCAAACTCTAAAACTTGACATCTCATTCAATTCTACAACTAGACATATTAGAAAATTATATCATAAAGACTTTGTGCTACATCTACTACCTATATGTGTTATCTAACTGGAGTTTTGATCATTATCTATCACAAATGATATCCAATAAATAACATTAATGATATGCAGATTTCGCTGATATGCAGATTAAACTTCGTCTGATTCGGTTGTTAGGAGTACTGGAGATTTAGATAGGACTGTTTGGGTGGTGGCGAGCTCGTCGATGAACCGTTAATTAAGGATTAAAAGCTACCCAGATAACCAATGTTCCGAGTCACGTTACGCGTATACCGACTGACAAATATTTTCTTTCATTGTGCATACCTAACCACGTGTATCATACCTAATCGCTTGATTCAATATTTAAAAAGTAGAATGCATAATCCAACGCGCAATGGTCACTGATTTTACATATTACCAAGAAGCAACTGAGCATGTTTCAAATTCCGGTACACGACGGCTAGAGAACTCTTGGCTAACGAGCATGGACCTCGTTAACGATCGAGTAAACAGGCACAAAATTAGAGGCAGTGACACAATCATGGGTTCATTTCTCAAATCGTTGACATACTTTGTACTAAAGTGATAGCGGAGTCCTACATGAATTTGCTCGACGAACCTCTTGCCTATCACAATTTTTTTATTTTATACGCTTTAAACACTTGTTGACAGCTGCGTTCAATTTTAAGCAACTTACTATGCATTTTGGCCATGCGTCGAAAGTCACAAGGAGTCGTTTGCTAAACTGCTTTTCGCTGCGAACACAATGTTGCGACTAATGTTTATAGTTGCAAACGCGAATGTTCTATTTTTGATCCAAGCGCATTGATATTGGTGCGATTGGACATGTGTATGCCACAGACAACTGGACATAACGCAATATTTGTTGAAAACGTGCGGAACGGCTCGGAAATAAATATATAATTTGACTATCGCTGCCTTGTTGTTTGTATTTTTAACTGTCAAATTACAAGGCCTGCTCTAATTTATTGTTGAACAGAATTCAAATAAAATACGGAGAATTACGCAACGGGGCATGAACATTTTGTTGGAACCAATGAATTAACTATAAATCTTGAAAGCATGGAACATTGAAGTTCAGAAAGCTGTTTGTCAACTAAAATGACAAATTTCCGAAGTTATTTAATAGTCAATAAAGGCTTTTATGATTACCTATTATCTGAAACGCAATCATTGAAACCTATCAGATCGTGAAACGAAATAATATACATATCCAATACTCGACCAACACGATTACGAAAGCGTTTGTTCCGTTTGCTTTCGCTCAGATTTTGGAAACATAAGAAATTAACACTTCCGTTGCATTACGTCATTCCAGTTCCCTTTTTGTCTTCTAAACGCGTTTGACTGTTTCTTTAATAATTATACCATGAATTTTTACGCAATATAAAAGCTTCGAGAAATGTGTTTTACGTGTACATCGAAGTTATAATATTTTTATCGGAAATGAAATATTCACGATATCAATTTTCAGGAATGAAATAGACATTTAAATATTGCACGTTCAATGAGTTTTTAAACATTCCGAACAGTTTCATGCATCGCCCGGATATTTAAATTGCCACGTAAATGCATCGAATCCGAGGTCTATTAATAATTAATCGTCGAAGTTAGCTGACGAACGAGCGCGACACGCGCACGCTGGATAGTCCGCGGCCTCGGAACGGTATCTCACGTAAGTGGAATGAGCACGAGCCACGGGCAGGCGGCCGCCTCCTATCGACGAATCGAAGTCTGATCGCGAGCCGGACAAGGTCCCCGGTTGAAATACGATAGAATAGCATCCAGCCGAATTGACCTTTAGAGATCCGACGCGTTTGGTGTTATACTAGTCTCACGGCTGGTATTTTGGGAAATGATCTCCTCCGGCGTAAAGAGAATTTTCAAGTCTGACGTTACAATAGCAAGCAATTCACGACGATTATTAATGACTGTCGTTAGCCGGCTGCGGATTTTTATGCAACGTATTTTGCGTCCCTGCAAATTTTCCATATTTTTGATTTTACGATTCGAATTATTTTAAACGAATTTTCTATAATTCATTAATATTAATTATTTATTTAATTATTTATTACGGCTGATATTTTTGATAGCACAGATCGTTTTATAGTAAGGGTAATGAAAAGACAACATCAATTACAAAGAAACTAGAGAGGTTCGATTTTCGCTGAATTTACTTTACGCGTTAAAATTTCGTGCTCGACTGATAGGGAAAGCGGCGTGCAATTAAAAATACGTTTCGGAGTGCGGTCTACGTGATGCAACGAATCGTTTATGTTTGATGCATGTACATACATTGGATAAGAGTGTCTAAAAAAAGAAAACGAACGAAATATATTGCCGTGTTTACGATGACGACGATACAGGCAATTTACTTGACGTGTGGAAGCAAATCGTCAACGGGACCCAACACATGACGTACCGACGCGATGATTTATGCTCTGCAAATAAGCTGTACGCATAATTGATTCAAACTTTGGCCACGTTTGACAAGTAAATCCGAAAATTCCCTTTTAAGGAGAACGATGAGTCGTAAAGTAGCTTAATTGCGAAAATTTCGATGCATCGTTTCACACGAAACAGTATTAACAGGCTTAACGATTTAGGCTACTTACGATTATATTCGGTTCGATCTATAGACAAATGAAAAATGAAAGTCACTGTCTTATTGGCTTTCCGGGTTAATTCCGAATAAACTGTAATTATTTATTTTTTTTTAAAATAAGACTCAACCGTGATCGTAGATTTTTCACGCGATAATACGAAAGGTTGCGGAGACATTTCTTTTATTACCTGGCGCAATGAAATGAAAGGACGAGGGTTAAATTAACCTGAGGTCGTAGTTTCTTTGCGCGGTAATTCGAAAAGGTCACGGAGGCGATTTTTACCTGGCACTGCTTCGGGCGAGCCTTGATTCGACGTCAAAGATGCTCCAAGGATCCGTCGCAAGGACGAGATCGCCCCAAGGACAGTAGCGCGGCAGTAGGAAAACCGTAGCCGACTTTGCGGGTCTCTATCTTGTTTTCGAAAAAGTCAGGCACGCGCGCCTCACCGATTGCTCGCCATTCGAGGAAACGTGAGTCAAACCGCTGACATGTCAGGTCTGTCTTACAGGTCTTCCCAGAAACAAGTTAACTCTATTCTATCTAGCGTTACTGTAAACCAACCTCTTCCACGAACCGAGAGCTTAATTTATAAAGGAATTCTTTCGAACAGGCCCTTTATGTTGTTCACGAGTTGAAAATGTTTCATCGAAATTCAATTTATGATGGAACTCTGCGAAACTTTCGGTACGTTTGTTTATTAATAATTTTAACAGGTATAAAGCTGCTCATCTCTCATTGAAATTATTATCTTTGGCACTACTACAAACTGCTATTCTACGAAATAAAAATTTAATTTATAAAGGAATTCTGCTGAACAGAAACCCTTCATATATACTTTTCGCGAATTCAAAGTGGTTGAAATTCTGATGAACTCTGAAGAATTAAAAAAAAAATCATACGTACAACTGTTTAAAACGAATTTGAAGACCACTGATTTTTCATTGGAATTATACGAAAATCATTTAGCTGAGAAAGAATTTAATTAAAATTATTCGATATTTATTGCATCGCTTATTTAACCCTTTGACTACGGCAGACTTTGGCACGTACTGGCCGTACGGTACGGTACGAATTCACTGACGTCCACTAGGTACGGCGAAATTTTTCCAAATTTTATTTGGACGCCGATTGGCGTCAACAGTATCGGGTAGCCAACATATGTCGGACGCCAAAAGGCGTCAACATAGGTAGTCAATGGGTTAATGACTGCGAGTATATCATTTCTTATCATTCATATAATTTTGAATAATTAGCGAACTTCTGTAAATGGTCTAAAATCAATGAACCGTAATAATTTCAAAGACCCTCTGTTTACAGCGTCGTACAAACACGCGGTTTTATACCCAGATCTTAGATAACCAGCAATTCGTGTTATCGCGATAAGCCGGCTGGGTTCAAGTACGGACCCGATTGCTCGTTCGATCATAACCTCGAACAACGTGATCGGTAACCACGTGTGTGCTCCGCGAGCTCGGCCAAACAAAATTTAGGCGATAATAAAAAAAAAGTGCAGACAAGTTTGATAACAGAAAAAGGAGTAAGATCAACAGTTTCGATCAACAGTATTGCTTTCGCGATATTGCTACTAAAAAAAAAACAGGACTGTTATTTGACAAACGATTGTTAATGAATATTATACAGGATATCGAAGGAGAATGTTTGAAACAAGGCTGTACGAACGAGAGTCTCAAATCCTCTTGTGAAACATTTTTCGAGGAACGAGGAATTGGGAACGAATTTTAATGCGTAAGACAAAAGATTTTGGTAAGATCACTGATCCTACTGATTTGACGTCATCTGCCGCAGATATCTCCGGCCGATAATCTGATACGGACGTGTACCTAAATCCGGCAATCGGCTCGAACAAGATTCTTCGTGAAGGCCCTCGAGGCCGTGGAACTTTATTTTTTACCCAGGCCGGACCGCGTGCCGATTGTTATGTCAGCATTATGTATAGACCCGCGCACGCACGCCGGTTCCTCGGACGATGATACTTCGATCTTTTCGGTCCAGGAGTCACGCCGAAGGCCGAAACGCTCGCGCGAACCCGGACGGACCCGTTCGTCGTCCTTGCGACAGTTTTAGTTTCGTTTTAGTTACGCCCACGGACGATACACGCGTTGCTAGTACGAAAACGCGAATAGTCAGCGAAGGTTAATCGATAGATTAAATGCACAAATAAATTCGCAGCCTTGAATAAACTAGAAAGACCGAAAAATTTTACAAAAATCCGTAAGGTACATTTAATGTTTCAAGCTTTTTGTTGTCTTGCATGTGATATTGAGCCAGTGAGAAAAAATGTTTAACCGAAAAATAACACAGTGCTATTTTAGATGAAAGAAAAATTCATCAGTACGGATAATGTATAAGAAATCTTAAATGGATGTAATTAAATTAAATCATAAATAGCAACGAGGAGTCTCAGTATACAAAACTATAGCCGTTGAGCTACTGAAATCGAAAATCCAGGTAGAATGAAGTGGCTCAGCCATAAGATAAAGCTTTCTGCGAAGAAACGATTCTCACAATCAAACGAATTGTGACAAAGTTGCTGGAGGTTAAGATCTGACGGTTCTCCGAATCCGTACTTGAACTCGTCTGCGCGTTGAATCACACCGATGATATCGCGGCTGATAACAGAGCAACAACACGTGCGCACCTATACACGTACTCGTATAGTACTCTAGATAGATAACTGAAAGAACGATCGGAAATGTTCTCGAGTTTTAATGAAATTAATGATACATTCATGAATATTAACGATGATAAGTAAAACTGGTGTGTAATCAACTCATGTATCAGCCGTAAGATATCTGCAAAAAATGGTTCAAATCCTATCACTGTCCCAGCTGTATTTTTTTCTATGTCAAATATTTCGGATTCAACACGCAGGCTTGCAAGATTTATAAAATGTATTTTATTAATATAATACCCAGTGATTGTGGAGTTTATCGAGTTACAGAAAAATTAGATGCGTTCACGATCTAACGATAAGCATACTGATCATTTTGTCTACGTATGCGTACAGTCGTGAAAGAATCCTCAAGACCTATCGATCATTTGAAGAGGACACGGACAGAGCTGGTTTACGTAATCGTCGAACACGTCAGAGATCGTCACGTAAAAAGGCAAGCATAGCCGCAGAGCGAAGTCGACTATTCCGTACCGCTGCGTTTCTTAAATATTACCAGCAACCCGTAGTCTACTTCCAGTTTTTCTATATCTTCATCTAACAAAGTACAAACGATTACCGCGAAAGATTAAACAAAAGACAATAAAACACTGTCTGACCTAGTCGTCGCTCGTCCATTCATCAAAATTTCCTTTGTTAAACGCTGTGGCGGTGTTAATTGTAATTTACAACGCGACTGATCCGCATAAACAGTCACCGCGTGATAAAAACGGCGGGCGGAGAGACAAAAACGGCGAAGGTAACTCACCGTCACGCGCAGGCCACCTTCCACCTCCGTCGAAGGCACGCGATCTCCACGATCTCGCCGATAGGTTGATAACGCGTACCCGAAGGCGTGGATCGAAGATCAAGGCCCGGTGTTTTCGCCACGAGGAGAAACGGCGACGAAACTGCATATCATTATCGGGTTGCCTCCGGTTGCTCCTGTAAACGGAGATTATCACGGCGAGCGGCGGCGTGGCGCCTCGGGTAACGCGATGGATGCGACGAAACCGAAACCTGCCGATCTGTACGAATTTCAAGGCCGAAGGCGAGCGTCGCGTACCAGGAACACGTGCGTCTCGACGCAAGGCCACGCTTCCACGCTCGTACGATCTTCGTCTCGCGTGTTCCTTGCCGCGCGGTCCTTGAGCGGGCGGAATAGGTGCGAGGGACGAGACAGTGTTGCGCGCTGATACATACAGCGAAAAATAGCCCGAGCGAGCGAAAAGATTTCTGACATTGTTAGAAAATTCGAGAAGTTGGATAAAAGCAGGCCATGTGCGTTTCGTCAGGACGGTATCTCTGTTCAAGAGAAAGCCCCCTCACTTTGGAGAAAAAGGATATACTGTCGAAGGCGTCCTCACGACGGATGATTTTTGGCGGCAGTCTTACGCTGACGGTCGCTGTGTAAAGTCTTTTTCTTGTTGTGTGTACGAATAAAGCGATCGATATTGATCCTGACTTCGGCAGGTTTTATTTCAAATTGTTTTGCCCACCGCTCGATTATCCTTACAAGATGCTCACACGAGATTAGGTGGGACATCGGGAAACGTTAAATAAGTAGTGAGAGTAATTTAAATCGACTTTCGGAGGAACGAAATTGGAATGACGAAACGGTTTACAGATGAAATGCAATCAGAGTTCACGTCGCTGTAGTACCGTTTGCCACACGAATAAATGGCACATGCGATTGTGACATATTACGAGAGATTTTGTTGAGGTAGGGTAGTGTATCGATCACCTGCGAGCAGGGTATTTTTGGACGTTTTATTCTAGTATCTGTACGTTAGTTAGTGTACACTATCGTCCTGCGGCGACGAGAAAATCTAACAGTGTCGCAGTTTATTTTTATCGCATTTTCTGCAACGGGTACCCAAGGCGCGCCGCGCCGGTACGGTTTAAATAGTCTTCGGTGGAATAAGCGCGTGAGGATCGGACTCCAAGTCAATTCTAATATTTCATATTTCATATTTATTTTTAATTTAAAGCTTTATTATACATCGAATTAATTTAGTTTCAAATAATATAACAAACTCATTTTTTTAAATGCTGACTTGTGTCACTTTTATATGGGATCATACTCTATGATTATGTAATAAACAAATGTGCAAAAAATTGTCCCAACAAAGACCTAATCTCTTGTCCTATTATTTATCCAATTAACAAGCATCTGGTTGATCCTACAAACAAGATTACTTGAACTATTTTCAGTCATAATTCTTGTAACAAACTTAATTTCCTTCGAACGCAGATTTTTCTCTAAAATGATTGAAATACATGCTTTGGTCCCGAGCCTTCTACCACTTGTTCCGTCGACAAGAATTCTGATGCGCGGACAGGTCATGCGGTGGTAAAACGGTGCCGATTATAGTCGAGGCTCGCCGTGTTGGAGCATGACTGGTAGCCAATACGTATATCTATCCGCAAAGTATATACGTGCCCGTCCCAGCCGCCCGTGACCACGCGGCCTTGTCCTTGTACGACGTCGACGTCGAGCGCTCCGTGCCACCGACACTCGTCGTCGTGGAACCTTCCTACGTGCAGCCGTGGCGGTGAGGAGAGAGACTCGCTCGACCGGCCAGGTCTCTGTGTACCAGTGGGGACACGGACGAGTACGAGGCACAAAACGCGGTTTGCGCGTAGCGAAGGCGCCGTTTAAACGCGGAATTACCAACGGATAATTCGTCTCCTGTTGACGACGAACTGCGTCATCGGGCAACCGAATCCCTTACCCATTGACCACAGCACCCTTTACCTAATCACCTAATAACCACGTCATTCAGTGATTACGTGCTATCAATTACGAAGTCGGTATTAGATAATTGCATGCCATTAAAGGAATTACATAATTTTTGTAAGAGCGAACTTCTTGTACAATTAGAATTGTGTAACTTTGGTAAGACAGATTGTTACGACGAGATCGAAGAAGGCGAATATTATATTGTTCAGCTTTAATTAAGTCGATTTAATATTCGAATGTACGACGAATGTTTCAGACATTTTGAAAGGAATTACGTCGGGATGATAAAGGGATCTCGTTATCGTGAATCTCGCAACGTTACGCAATTTAATTAGGTGGTTTCCGAAAGCGTGAAGAAGTCGCGAGAGCCGAGGAGATCTCGTGCTGACTTGTGTGCACGTGGTATAACGATAATCCAGCAGTCGCGTGTCCGCGAATTCGAGAATTAGCAACGCTGATCGGGCGAAGTGTGAACGGGATACATTTCGCGGTTACAATTTCTTAGAGATTGGAATTACAGTAGGTAGTCGGTCTTAATAGTTTCTTCTTAACATTCAAGCATATTCAGGACGTCTGGGTGAAATATGATTTGAATTAAAACGATTACTCAAGGAAAACAAACATAATATAGTTTTTGCCTATCTGCGACGTGTAGCCTAACCAAGAATGATCATACGAAATAAACGATTGCCTTATCACGTTCGCAGAAGACATTTCGTATTTTATTGAATAAATTTATTTTTGTAATTTTCGAGGGTATATCATTTAAGACCTTGTACCAGTATTCGTCTATTAGACAGTTTCGTTAAGAAGATGCTGTTGGCAACGGATTCACGAGGTCCCGGCGACGCGCGATGAGTCACACACAGGGAGCTGCTTGCACAAAGCGTCGAAATCGTCGCGGGGGCATCTCCGAAGAAGCCAGAAGCACCGTTGCGTCGGGACGCGTGACAAGGATTTCGCGATAGGCCGTCGCCGGTTGAACAGGAACGCACGCGATGCGTCTAAACCGGGAACGAGAACCAGTCCGTTGTTCGTGTAGCCTGCACGGCTACTTACAACACCTATCCAGTTCCCCCGTCTTGGCTGCAGCACTACGAGCGTGTTGCATCGCATCGGCCGGCGGTGACGGTCGCGCATCGATCGTCCGCCAGCAGCCAAGGCTGAGTCTTATTCGGGCAAGGCCAAGGTCGTTGGCTGGCATTGCCGGCGAGCGAACCGAACCGAACCGTGGCGAGGCGAAGGTGAGGCGAGATCGTAATTTTCCTTCCCCGCGCGCGCGCCGGTCCGCCGGGGGTTGAGCGCGGAAAGTGCAGCCGGGGTCACGGGCAATCCGCGCGAGAGATCGAATGAAACGCGGCGTTCTTGGCATTCAACGGGACCGATGGAAAAGCGGGAATCACCCGCTGACGATCGACGGTCTGGGCCGCGCGTGGGTTATTGGTAAATCGCCCGACGTACCGGTAGCTGTTAATGCGTGATAAAAAACGGAAACGTGACTCTCTTTTATAAACTTTCCTGACTACCGAAAACAGTTTATACGCTTTATTCGTGAGCGCGTGATACTTTCCTGCTCAATTATTTTCTAATTCATTTCTAACAGGTTTAATGAAGCCGATAAAGGGACACTCGCTTATGAACTTTGATGGCTACTTTGCATTCACGATACTGATCTACATCGACTTGTACATGAAATCGTAGGTTCACGGTCTACTATTTTCTGAGATTTCTTCATTTTTTATAAGTTTCATAATATTGCTGCCCGTTACCAAAGGTGTACCGAAATTATGGAACCTCCTGGTAGGATTCGCGTGTAAGAGGTTGCGCAATAATGACCACCTCGGCGATGATATAATAATGGTATCGCAAACAATATTAGTCAATAGGACGTTTCCTGGTTAGATAATGACGGCAAGGTTACGTGAAAAGTAGCGGCGAGCACCGCTCGAAGCTGACTCTTAATCGACCTATAATACGAGCCTTGGCTCTCTATGGTCATCCCGCGACTCGCATTTAATTAACTCGGGTTTCGTGCGATCCTCAATATATGTATTTTTATTCGTATCATTTTCAATCTTGATGACGTGAATGCAAGCCGAGCCTAGAGTCAGCGAGACCAGATGGAAGTAGAAGCAAATAGGAAGCGATTTAAATCATTTCAGCAGCTTTTTTATATTCAAATATTTTTTGCCTCAAACCTGATTTATACACGTTATCAAATATTTGAAGCGATAAACTTGTACGAAAATATAATATTTACAAAGGAGAATGATTTATAAAATCGTTTGACGTGTTCTTTTAACTCACCGAGAATTTTTAATGTATCATTTCTAACGCTTAACGTAATATTCAACAAGTTCTAAAATTTCAATGTTTCGTCATTGTTTTTCGTTAAAGTTTCATACAACCTTAAGCCGGAGAGTTTCATAAAATCGGATGAAACCGTTCGATAGGCAAGAAAAAGAATAACCCTGTCATCATTTATTTCGGCGAAACCAACGTAGCGAGTTCAGCCTTCCACCCTGTGTACTATTTTTACTATGAACAGGAACCTATTTCTCCCTTGACGTTCCACGAATCCTCGCCGTAGGTATATAGCGTAAAAATCGAAGGTCTCGACATTGTTCCGCCTTTCACGCGTCGATACCGCGACTTTAAATACGCGCGTGCTCTGCTCACCTAACCGGTACATCCCCCTTTAAAGGGAGGCTGAAGCACCGAGAAGCTGCAGCGGCGTAGGAGACCTGTGGCGGGGCAATTTTGCGCGTATCAAGCCTTGTCTGGCACACAGTCAATAATGCAACCGGCGGGCTGTGCGGGCAGGGACCATGCCCGCGTACTGAAATATTTTAGTCTTATGTTTCGTAGTTTCTGTTGGCACTCCGGTATCAAGGCCGCCCGTTCATTCTTGACTCTAGCCGAACCGGAAACCCGTTTCTCCGATTGTTCAACAACAATAAATCAAAAATATACGCGAACCGCCGAAATCGTTTCTCGACCGGTTGCGCGGAAAATTTACAATTCGCATAGAGGGTGCCTCAAGGGAAGGATGCCAGTTGAATATCCATTCTGTTTTTCTGTTATGGATCCATGAACAATACTAGTTTAATCTACATCGGTTACACGAGAAGTTTATTAACTCCGTCACTGTTCTCTCTATTATTCGCCTTGGCCGATATCACTGTACACGTGCGTTGAGGTGCGTGCGTCATTAAGAAACCGAGTTAATTACTTCCGGCTTCGGGATCGTTCGATAATGAACGACGTTAAATGAGCAACCTTCGGATTTGAACTACCTAGTGGCCTTGAGGATTATTCAGGCAGTATGACATTCATGATCATCTACTAACTTGCGTTCTAAGTATAATTAATTCAAAAATTCGAAAATTAATTGCGACATCATAAAGGAGATTAACAAATACATCGTTACTATTGCTGTTTAATTATTTATATAATTTGGACGATCATTTCGTTCAGTATATTTCTCTCGTGGATTCCGTTTGAAGAATTCTGAAATTCTCTATATCATTGAATTTCATATAAATTCTCGTTGAACACTTTTAGCAGATATTTATCATGAACGATAAGCCGCCGCTCGAGGCGATATCAAACGTACGCACACGTTAGTCTAATTCTACGCGACCCATAAACACGATTTTTCAGATCGCTGCTAATTCCGCAATAATTTCTTATCATTCTAAACAGATAAACAGATATAACTCCTGCGAGCAACAAATTTTATTTAAAAATAACTTCCGTTTTCTCTATACTCCTTGTTTACGCTTTATTTTCATTCAATTTTTCTCCTCGTACGGCGAATTTCACTTGGAATACCATTTATTTCCTTCTCTTCATTCAGCAAAATTGTCAAATGCTCGCGGTCATTTAATGTAATTCGAGCAACGATCGATGGCTGCCGCCGAAGGAACGATTTATCGATTCTATCTCGCGTCATCGCATCACGTGTCCCTAGATAATGTAGTTTGCCGCAAATAGAAGCCATCAGCCGGTAGTCCATTATACTATCTGAATTTTTTCAATACTTTTGATACATTAGAATAGAACGACAAAGATACGACACTGCGTTACGATGCATTAAATTCATTTAAACGCGATTACGTTCTAATTCATTAGTCCACGATTTGAAATCTGGATGATTCTTCTTCAAATGGAAATTGTCATTCTGGCGAACTATAAAAATGGTATAGTGACAGGTAGTGTAACTACGAATTTTTTGTACACTGTTGAGACGTTAGAAAAGATAAAAATTGAGATAATTCCCTATAATTACAATCCTGGTTGTGACTACTATTTTATTTTCATAGACCCTTTAAAACAGTATCCTACTTCCTACTAACTTTAACGTTTCAATGTACACACTTATTTGATGTATGCAAAATGTTGATATAAATATTCAATGTGTAACGTGTGATGGGTACTCCATGCAAAATAAAAATGTATTTTTACACAAGCTACTATTGATAAAGAAGACCTCGGCTGTTTATCCGTTTACTATAAATGTTTGCATAATTCACGGAGTTTCGGTTAAATTTAAGAATTATTCCAAGTTCCACTGTAATTGCTCGAACGTTTATGGCTTGGCGGACATGTACTGATACGATATTTATCGTGGGAGATTAAAAGTATTCAACGTGAAAAAGCTGACACATCGAACGACAAATATTATTTTAAAAAATATGAAATAAAGAATATATAAAAAAATTCAACATATATTGAATAAAAAATTCAACACGAATTTTTTTCTGAGATTAATTATTCATTACAGTTCCGTTTCAAGTGTACAGCGGATGCCTCGACGGCTCGTTTATCCGATTTGGATATTCTGAGCGGAATTTTTTCAAGCATTATCCGTGCACGAGGTTCTTTTTTCATCCGCGATAATTTCGTATTGAGAAATGGGTTATCGGCAACGGTCAGAACGCGTTCGGTAAGCAAGGACCGAGTCAAGGAGCGGAAACCTTGCAAAAGTTCACCGTTAAACGTTACCTTCTATCTGACCAGCGAGTCGGTCGGCCGCGAAATCAAGCTATCACCGTAACGCTGACAAATCGCCCGACAGGCTTCTTTCGCTGACAAGAGCGTTTAACGTGACATACGTATGCACGTTGCCATCGACGGGAATTCTTGCTCGAACTTTTTATCAGACAGTAAATTATTTTTTGATGACTACTTGAAACGCCAAACAAGGAACTTTTATCGCAAAACTTTTATCGCTAACAGTCTCGCTAATTCGAAAATGTGCTTCGCTTCTTATCTAATTTATTGTATTTTTAATTGAGAAATTTCAACAGATACAAATTGTTTTTACAATTCGCTCGGAATAGGAGGCTCAATGTACGGGAAACCTGTTCAAAGAACGTGTCGATCCAATTTCATACTTTCTTACCCTGATAATAAAATGAGAACCGGACGACCCTATAACCCGGTGGATCCTGCGCGAGGACCGGGGTGGGGGGGAATTTCGGCTCATCATGGAAGACGAATCGGCTCTGATTTTCTAACCGAAAGTCCGTCGTATCCTTGACACAGAAACCACGACGCGGCGGTCTAACCCGAGCAAAGCGGTCGTTCCATTTGCGATTCAAATACCAGAAGCGGCGAGGACAAGAATGCCGTCGCAACGAGGCGAACTCTCGAGGGTTCACGATTGCGACAAGACATTTCCTGTCTATCGAACATCCAACCGCTTTTCCATTCTCCTATTTAAGTAGACCCCGCCCATTGTACAGATTTTATATCTGTAAAAAGAAATTGTACGCCAGACGATTCGAAAGATTTTCGTAATAACCGAGAGCATACAGTGAAAGCCATCCTTTGACTACAAGTTAGGCTAACACCCTTCGGAAAGATTGGTAGATTCTCTGAATCAATTTCTTAAATCGCGACCCACGTTCCATTGAATGCGGACAGAAATAGCTTCATGCATTATATAGATCTCGTTTATGGAAGGAGATATTTGCAGACGCGTTATAAGGGCATGCTGTTATTTACATACGCAAATATTGAAAATAAATAAGGTATATATAAAAGATAGATTTCATTTTGCATAAAAATTCGTAATCTGCCGTAGGTTTCCTTATGATATCCGCCTGCCATTGACCCAATTCCCTCGTTACGGTTCTACACTTTTTTTTTTTCACTGCCTGTCCTTCCGTGGAAGGATTCACGGCTTATTAGAAAGATTTGCATAGATAGACTGCAATAAATTATGCACACCCATTATCCAATGCGACACCTTTTGTTTAGATTCTGCATACGTTATTCTAGTCAGTTGATTCGAAAAACACGTTGCTCGAGAAATGATACGATTCTTTTTAATGGTTTCTATTGTCAAAAATTATTAAGCTAAAAAATCTCTTCAATAGATTAAAATATCTTTTAGTAAAAATTTTTCATACTGGTTATTTTAATATATAGGAATAATAATTATTTCTCGCAGATACCGAACGGTGTAATCTTTAGCTAACGCGATTGTACAAATATAGCAAATTTTTTGTCAACATTTATAGTTAACGTGTCCTATCTATGCTCGTAGCTACCTACAATCACAGTTATCTCCGACTGTTTTCTTGATCCGCTTTTTTTATAGTATGAATCAGAAAACGGACGTTAACAGCCAATTCTGTTCCTTTCACATTCATCTGTTTCTTTCCGTTTTTCCCATTCATCTCTTTTACTCATGGCCGACCTTTCCCGCACTTCTCGCCGAGATCGTCGGAACGCGACACGCGTGGAAGGATCAAGGTTAATCCGTGTTTTACAGTTATCGCTTTGGTACCGCGGAGACCTCGGCTTATCGGCTCGGTTCAAACAAATTAACATTTCTCTGGCGCAAACCTCTTTTGCAAGACAAATCTTTCAGCGAGAAAGTCGCCGCTGGAAAAGAATCGCGTTTCTCAAAAATCTTCGTAGGCCAACAAAATCTCGCCGTTGAACACTTAACGTCGTTACGAGCCCATATTGCATAATAACAATTACATTCATGATTTATCACTGAGGCAGTTACGTAGACTATTTAACGGACAAACCACTTGGAAGCGTTCTAAAAGCTATTACGTATTTAATTGATCCAGAAATTTGATTTACGAGACACTGATAATCAATGTTAAACTTAAGACATCGTACATGGTGACTCAAAGGACTGACGAAGTGTTTCACACACATCGACGTATTGGAATATATGTTGCGCGAATCCATTTATGTTAATGAATGTGCCGCTTGGATAGGGCCGAGTCTACGGCTATGTAGGTACCCGTGGCGGTATTGTTAAAAACAATTATACAAATTAGCTTGAAGGAGCTGAGCCACGATCCGGGGCAAGGTTGGCTATAACGGGAATTAGCCGAATCAACGAATTGCTCTCTCACGTCAGCGTGTCGTTAAATTCTCGTTGTGAATCTTTGTTTAGGCCTCTTCAACGGGAAGAAACCGAGCACGTGTCAGGGGGCTTAATTTTATTCGCCTTGAGAGCACGTAGAATGTTGGACATTTTCAACGTTAAACAGTTTAAATAACGCCATAAACTAACCCTGTTCTGAAATTCCTACCGGAAGTGACTGTTCTCTTCACAATTAGACGATTGGTTAACGAATTTAAGTAAAGGGTTAATGGGTTCAACCATTCAAAAAATTAGGACAACTCTGACAATTAGGTAAATAGATAGGGTAACATATAAATAATATACGTGATGCATAAAAATGTCAAAATAACAGGAGCTTCATAAATATCACGATACCTTACATAGCTGAAATTATAACAAATGTTTTATTTTCACGTGAAAATCTTCAGTCGAATAAATTAGCCTCCTTTGTTTTTACAATGATGGTTAAAAAACTGCAAATGATCGGATGGAACAGAGAAGAGGACAAGAACAAGAATAAATGCGATGCGTGAAACAGAACGAAATAACAGAAGCTTCATACATGTCACATCACTTACCAAATCGCATTCCTAACTTCACGATAAATTATAAAGTTTATTTCGCATGGAGATCCTCGGTCCAATAAATAAACCTCCTTTGTTTCTTCACAACGATGATCGAGATTAATAAACGATCGAGAATAGTGAAGGGGACAAGACGTCCCTGAGGATGACGAATCCCAGAATGTTTAGACTGTCCGCCCTTGCTCTATCCGAAATTCGACGTTCCTTAATACCGTCGAACCGCGACTTTTTTTCCGGCTCCCGTCCTTCGGGGAGACGAGACATAAATCTGTCTTTATGGTCGCCCGGACACCCTTTTTTAAAAATCCTTCGGTCCCGACGCGAGAAAAAGTTCGACGAAAGGAGTCCATAACTCAACTTCCAGCTCGACCTTCCCGGGCCCGCTAATTAATTAACCGACCACGCGATCCGATGATTAATCGGTGCGTTTTACGGATAATTAGCTCGCAAATGAAGAGCAACCAGTGAAACATATATCTTCGTACTAGAAGCTACGTAACGTCGTTTGCTTAAGATTTTCTTGTCTTTTCTTTTCTTTGAAAAAGTCAACAGGGTTCTTCGGGTTTGTACGCAATCAATTAAAACGTTATTTGTAATTAAACGCCGAAGGTTTACATTAAATTTATGAATAAATTCGATAAAAATCCGCTTTATCAAACTGAGCGGGCAGAGTAACGCGCATGTAAATTACTATACGTTATTTTGGTACAAAGGGAGTTTAAATGATCGTCGACCTCGGCGCAGGAAATTCAAACGGGGCTCGCAGTGCTCGTTCAATCGCGTTATCTGACCAATTAAAATCAACAGCTTGACGTTTGTTGCCCTAATAATTCCGAGAACGAAGGCGGGATCCAAGGCCTCGCGGACTGCTTTGCTTGTTTGAACGAACAATGCGACTCGCATTGATTTCAAGCCTCCAAGGTTAGCCTAAGCGAGCGTGTAGAGCGCGACGTCGAGGCTCGTTCTTCTCTTAACGAACAAAGCTTTTTAGTAAAGAAAAAGATCATTTAATCTCCGGTAACAACTAACCGCCGGAGTTAGCTAATTATCTATTGTTTAACACGTTACGCCTTAGAACACTGCAAGATGCTTGTTGTATATCAAAGAGTCTGGAAAATTTTCCAAACTACTAATTATCTAAGACTGCTATATCATTACAAAAAAGATTGTATAACTGCAAACATAAAACCTATTGTACCGTGCATTAATAGCAATAAAGCTGTGCAGAAAAAGTGATTCAATTGTTGGCGTGAATTATTCAAAGTGAAGATGCGATCGGTATAAAGGCGCCTCGATGTTAAAATAAAGTAGAGGCAGAGAACAGGATGTTTGCGGAGCATTGTAAAACTCCTTAAGGTCACGTTTACGCGAGGCGTTTCAAGAGAAACGGGTAGCATTTGCATATGCCATTGGGACAGTTATGAACGTAAAAAATGATAGGTTACAAAAAGCTGCGAGAATAAATTCTATTGACATTCGATCAGGATTATTTTAAAAACGTACGGGACCGTATTACGAGCCGAATGAAAGTGAATTAAATGTATGCCGTGGCGTGATAAGGAGCGGTCGCGGGGG
>SHCU01000002.1:2189724-2217018 GCA_004307685.1 Ceratina australensis
CAAGAGTTTCCGTTGAGTCGCCGATCGATCGATCGTACGATAAATCGCGTCTCGCTTTCGTCGTCGATTGATTCGTCAGACTGGAATTCCAGCGGGCAGAGCCCGGATAGACAACTGCGAACGCTGACTCACTCGATTACCCGCGGCAGGAGTTGAATCTCAATTAAAGAGTCGTCTTGTCGCCGGTCAAAAGCCTGGCCCCGGTGCACCGCGCTCCTTTCTTTACCTCTTAACCCCTGCCCCATCGCCGATACGTTACACGCGTAATTTAACTGACAAGCCGATAACATTTTATGCCTTTAGATTAGAGTAATCGGGATAATTACAATATTATTTTTATCGTTTTCAACGAACATTAATAAGAAGCTCATCGAAAGCTGATCTCGCGATGCCCGGGATAAAAGATTTGTTCGAAAGAGAACGAGTCGGTCTCGGTTTAACGACCCAACGATTGAGCCTTCCGCCTTCGACAGGAAAGGCCACGCAGGTTGCCACGTCGGGCAATTAAAACACGGGTTTCCGATAAATTTGGAGATGACTAAACCGTAGCACCGCGGTACGGCGAAACGGGAGGCAAAAATAGCGTTACGTTCCTTCGGCGACACGTGCGCTAAGTTGAATGCGATTGCCGGTAATGAACCGGGTTCAACGAACCCCCGAGTTTAACGAGTGGTTAAATTAGGAGTTTGTTTATAATCCGGCTGCGCACTTTCCCGCGCTGCTCAACAAATGATTCACTCGTATAATGCTCGGGCATTGCGTATTTTTACTAAACTACCTTCTGACAATGAATTCATCGGTTACGTGCAGGTCGGTTCATATTTTCGGCTTGGGACAGGAAATTCTATCCGAGGATGGATACATGGTTGTATTATATGTATTAAAATACGTAATTAAGTATCAGCTTAGTACGTATTCATTACGTGAGGAGCAACGTACCGCAATTTGGTATGCTTTTCGCTTCATAGAATCAATTCATAGATCAAGTAGATTCCTTTAGTAATAATTGTATATTAGAATTTGATTAATGTTTACAATGTCTTGCACTTTAATAATACCTCCTCACTTAATCCTTTGCGCGCTATGAGCCCATATGTGCATTGTTACACACTATTATTATGTTGTTCATATTGCTTAATGAAATTTTTGTTGCTTGTGTTGCTTAATGAAATAAATGGTTATGAAGGCTCTTGAGGTCGCTACATAATTTATTTCAGTTGCAATCAGTATACTCTGTAATGAAAATTCTGCTCAACTTTTAAAAAGTACGTGGCCCATAGGATTTTTTGTAAAGAGTGACCAGTCCTCGGCGCACGTTTAACGTCGGACAACGCAGCGCTCAAAGGGTTAATTCTTACAGCCAGACATGGAGTACCTTTTTCATTTATTCTTGTTCCAGTGATTTTAATCAAGCTTTGAACCGCTTAACTAACCCGTTTTCACGTGTAAACAGGTCAAGCGATATTGACTGTACGTTTCTTAGGTGGGTCAAGGTTCTCTCGTAATCAGCATTTTTTCTTTAAAGAGGCCCTTTGCGAGGACGAATCGTGGAAGGTTGACTGTATTTGCCAACGTCTCGACGCGGTGAGGCAATCGAAGATCCTTTCGGTGTTAAACCAACGAAACTCCCGCGGCGGCTAATAACTCAGTCACGGGCAAGTTTTTCGGCGAGGTCTCCTCACCCATAACCTTACCTACAGCCAAGTATGACAAGGTCATCGACACAATCGCTTCCAAATTACGTAAATTCGTTGCGGAACGTCTCACGAATTTCTTGCTTACCACATTATATATGATCTTTGTATATTACGTACATTTAATTTATTTATAAATGCATAAAATTCGCAGTTTATGCAAGTGTAATCATAAAGGAAATTATGAATATGTTCGAAGAAAATGAAAGACCTTGTACACGTACATGACATACTTAAGATTATATTTACAAAAGTCTAATCATGCGATTTATGAATAGAAGTATGCAACGCTAGATTAAGTATATTCCCTTGTTATGTAAAATCAAGTGTCTCTTCTCTAGTTGATGGGAATCGATGTTCACGAAGAAGTTCCGTTTGTGGGTGTCGACTGATGGCACACTTCGAAAGGAATTACGCAACGTACCGGGTCCCTAGGCACAGTTCCCTCGGACTTTCCTAAATTCGTTAAACGATAGACCGAACTATGTAGCTAGTCAATGACACGCGTTCCCTTGTCTACAGACTTTGGGAGTGGTTCGTATACATTAACAGTTTAGCAGCTCGTGTACCCTTGTAGCCAGTTATTTTTACGACTGGCGTCGCTATTCGTGACAATTTCAGTTATTAGAGGGTCCCTGAGACCAATGCTCACGCTCTTATACAATCTCCTACGTTAATCCACTATTTTACAAAAACACTTCTCGCTCGAAAATTATAGGCTCATTTGAAAATCTGATCAGAACCATCCTGGCACGATCTCGGCTCGATTTTTGGTTAAGATTACCTCACATAACTTTATTTTCTCTCTTTCTCTTTCTTCCATCCAATAGAGATTCTAGGAGACAGTGTAAATAGACAGAAAAATGGTGAAACGTATTGGTATCTCGTCGATATTATGTATCTTGGACTCGGTCGTCCGTTGGTCAAGGTCGCGTCCGCTGTCAACCAAGTAGAATCGTTCCGGTCGGCGTTCCATCTGGAGGTGAGACGACCCGGGCATGGCCGGTTGGCCGCGGCGGTCCTATTTTTAGACGTCATTGACATTTGCACGTAGACAGGCCGAGTCGCGTGTGCACTCTCCTCTCGCACGCACTCACGCACTACCTCATCGCGCGCGCGCGCCCACGCGTGCCCTTCGGATCTCCTTCTACAGGCTCGATAATAACCGAAAGGAGCGTGCGTGGCGTTCATTGTTCTTAGAACCGGGTGCACTTTCGTATCAGCAATTTAAAAACGCGCTGTTCAAAACGGATCATAATAACCTTACATGCATATATTTATGTATCTTACGTGTTCAACAGTTAAATCTTGAAACCTGACGAAATATCGTCGAATAATCAGTTTTGGAAAAAATGAGATATCGATTCGTGTTGTATGTATAACACAATTTAAACACCCCTGTGTCACTGATAAGGAAGCAGCGAACTGTCTGAGAAGTTGAGATGGAAATTATCCGGAACGGAGGATGCGGAGAGGTGGCCAAGGAACAAGGAGCGGCGCGTTGTCCTGTTTCCCTGATTCACCGACCGATCGTCCTTTAAAGACCATTTTTGGTCGCCCCTGGCACTCGACGTGATCTGATTATTCACCGGGGAGATTCCTTCAGGATTGTTGTATTGAGAATCATGGATACTGATGTAATTGGTGTGATGCAGAGGGGTGACTAGGATCGCACATGCTGCGCGGAGGTAGCGTTCTAGGGGTGCAGCAGCTAAGGGATGTTTCCTCCTTTTATAAGTACAATAGAACATGGATTTTTATGCAAGTGCGATTTATAAAGCACGGATTAAAATTCTTTTTACTTTTTAAATTATCCCTACCGAATTTGATGTCGTACCCATTTTTTGGATGAATATAGAGAATCTATAATTTGATAATAACAAATACATTACACTACATGCTTGATTTATAGAATTAATATACATTCGATTGAACAGCTTGTACTGTCTCCATTCCGTCTAATTGCGATGCATCGAGGCAACGTCTCTGTCTGAACCGAGTCGAAAACAGCGCCGGACTGAAACGGTACAGGCTCGAAAAAAACAGAAGAACTCCGAGAATCGGCGAAGTCGTCATCGATGGACGAGGGTGGAGAACAAAACGACTGGGCTCGGTCATCGGGGCGGACGCGCCGCGTTGTAAACCCGCGAACTTGATTGTCCTGTTTGGCCGAGTGGCCGCGTAATTTCCTCGAAAGTATGGCCCGGTCGTGGGTGGTTTACGGCTGGCCGAAAATCGTCGAGGATACGAGGGTGAGCAGCGGGAAAAAAAGTGAATGTATATCTCCGTTCATAAGTTTTAGGAACGAGTGCTTACTGTCTCATAAATATTTCAAATGCGAAATTATCTTAATTGAAAATTTATACGAAATCAAATAATCTGTCATAAAGTATTTCGTTCAAATCATAATTGAAATAAAAGCGTAATAACTATTCTGAAGTAATGAAGGTTTCTTCGATCGGTGAAAATATCAATTTCCATTTGTTTATCGAATGTAAGGAACAAAGACCCACCCGAGCGTTGAAAAATAATTTGCAGATACCCAGCCGTTTGGGCCGAACGCCTTTCATTCTAATTTACCGCGTTAACCCTGTCTTGTTGCGGAAAGGCTTCCCGGGAAGAACACTTGAGGGAAAGTTGCGGGCCGACGACGGAAAAGATAAGGGAAGGGGCTAAAACAAGGCCCGCTTACTCTTCGGACCTAGAGCTTGGACGGTTTTTTGAGGACGCGCGGACTTTACTTCCCTGCGAGCCGAAACGGCATGAGCATTCTTTTTCTAGGGTTTCTTTTTGAATGGCAAATAACTGCGATATTAGCATGCGTGAAGTAGTGAGAATCAGTGTTCTTACACGAATAGGATGATTCATTTTTGTATCGCGTTCTAAGACTTATGAAGAGGGATGTAATCTGACAGCGAAGGAGAATATCGAGCAGCCTAATTTCGGCCCCTCGATCCCCTCTCTCTCTCTCTTCTGTCCTCTCGCCAACGACTCGACACTAGGGAACCTGCTTTATTGTCACCGTTTTCGCCTAACTGTAAACACGCGAGCAAGTTTCTGACAAGTTTATCGAAGCTGCCCCGTCGTCGGAGAGACAATGGGTCTGCTCGGTGACGAGCTGCGTTTTATTCTGCGTCCAGTTTCGGGGGCGTTGTTTGGACTTCTTTTTGGTTCCCGCAGGTTTTTTATTCGCTTTGAATATCGACGAGCTCGACGGAACAAAGGCTTCGGTTAGTAAGCGCGCGGGTAACCATGGAATCGCGAAGAAACGATGGAAGGGTCGACAGGTGTAATAAATGAAACTATAAATAGAAGCCTCTGATAGCAGTCTCTAAAACTGTCTAGACTTTTGTTTTGCACGAACTGACGTGGAAATAGCTACTGGTATGGGTGCGAAATATTTTCAGCTACGAACCTCAACGAACAATGTACAATTTAAGCTACAATGTCAAATTTTCTTGGCTCGCGCGATGCTCCGAAGAGCATCGTTGATCTTGATCCACTTACACGCCCACGTAACAAATCAGCTGAAAATCTCTAAAAACGAAAATACCAATGCAACCGATCAAACTAACTGATCTATTTGTATATTTCAAAATATGCATACTTAATTATTTGATCATATATGAGAATAGTGTTTCATCGAGATTTTATTGAAGCCAAAATCAGGCAAGTGAAAACAATGCAGATGCCAGGGTACGACGATGTCGTAAATAGGTCGGCTAACACCCGCGTATACGAAATAGAATTACCAGTTGAAATGTCAGAAAGTGAAAATATGAATTCTATCAATCAAACAAACTGATTAACCTATTTGCATTTGAAAATATACATTTCTAATTATGCTGTCGGATATCAGAATAATGCTTTATTGCAATTTTACGGAAGCAAAGATCAGGCAAATAAAAACCACGCGAACGATAGAATGTAACAGTGACGTAAATAAGTCAGCTGACACTTGCAGGAAGTATTTCGTATTTATACAATAATTATCTGCTCGACTTGATTTATCGATAGAAAAGTTGCGGGAGCAAACAAACAATAAAATGATAAACTCAATGCGATCGTGCATTTCTGCACGATTAGAAAGTGTCCTCGTTGATATTCCGCTATTGGGTTTTCGATTTCAATCCAAGTCAGATCAGAATGGGAATAAGTAATTGCGGGAACGAACTGTCAAAATCAGAGCTGCACGTGGGCGCGTATCTCGGGTTTCACTGGATAGAAATCGTCTCGTTAATCCTGAATAACTATATCGGTCCCGCGTTTCCCGTACAAGGCACGAGAAAGAGGTTCCCGGCCTTGTTCGCTCTCGCGGAGAAAAGATTCATCGGCCGAAGGGGTGGGAGGCGTTAGCAGAATGAAAGTTTCTTCCGGCGCATTGTCGATACGGTGGACCATGAAGAAGCTGTTGCCTCGGCGGAGGTGGCAAGCCAGAAGTAATCTCTTTACTTTCACCGAGTCACCGCGCAGACAGTGAGAGTGGACTATCGGCCCATGAACGGGCAGATCTTCCATCAAGGATAATCACCCGTGTGGATGTAAGCGCACACGAGTGACCCCGTTCCGCCATGGAAAAAGTAGCGTGAAACGAGAACCGAGATCAACATCGTCGATCAAATACATCACGGATGTTATAAAGAATTCTATCCATAACCTCGTTTTCCAATCTGGAAGATGCCAAAACGTTTTCATAAAAGATTAACATTCATACAAATAAATGAACTTCGTACACGAAGGTAACAGTACTAATTCAGTAAAATAACTTCTATTTTTCTTTTTTCTACATTCACTATTCTACGTTCACTTATACCTTATTAAAATATTATTCGGAGTGGAGAATTTTATAGAAAGTTATATATATTATACATAGATGCCTATTTGATTGAAAGATATGATAAACCTTGGAAATTGCTGATACCTAAAAATAAATTGCGTAGGTTCGGAGATATGTTATTAAATCTTCAATTCAATGAACGTTTACTTTTTACTCGGACTTGATCATTTAATCAGTTTAATTGGATAGTTATTGTGACACGTGACTCGTTTCTTTCAGTTTGAGAGTTTCAAAGAAGAGTACTGTTCCGATTCGGATTCATTTTATATTCAAAACTAGGCAGAGAAAGTTTTTTATCTCCCATTTGTGACGATTTGAAAATGTTAGGCTGAAACTGAATGAATAAAGTCGTATCGTTACAAAAGGTAGTGCCTGTATTGATTAGTCATTGCATAGAATTATTAACATTGAAACAATGCTTAAACCTCGTAAAATTTTGTAAATATTCAAAAAGCGATAGCGAGTGGCATTGTTTCAAAGGAAATGTGTCAGAAAATAGAATCCACGGTAGAAAACATAGGGTCAAGTGATTGACCTCATTAATTGGAGCAAGGTCTGCGAAGCTAATTGGAACAAGTCCCACGTTCTGGGGACACTCGCCTTCTGTTTTTCATCCCTAACTCTCCGCCGTTCGTAACTCGATTAATCGTGGAACGTGTAAAGGCACGCAAGGAAACTGAAAAAAAAACGGCGCGCGTGGCCATAATTAATGCGCGGCCTTGACACGTGGTTCGATTACCCGTGGCTAGTCAATGCCGGAATAATCACCAGCGGGAAGCTACGTGTGTGAACGAAACGGGTTTACGAGTCGAACGAACCTCGCTAATATTTGTCCGATCGATAGAAATTATCGGGATTTAATCGCAATCGATGCGAGACTGATAGTCAACCTGACTAACCGGTCGAGAGTAATCGGAATTTCACTACAGAAGGCAAACTTTCCATTTCTATCAGTACAGCATTAAAACAAAGTAAAACTCTCGTTATGTTAATTTAAAAAACAAGATGCACATTGAGAATTCTATTTATAATCTCTGTGCATCGTAAATTCATAACATCAGCAGTAATCGTTCTAGCAAAATGTAAACAAATCGGTGTAAGGTAAAAATAATGCACCGAAGAATTCTTCCATCATTCCATAATGAAATTCACATTTTTTATTTTTATTTTGCACTGCTCATGCAATGACTGACTGGAATTGCCATCTTTTACTTATCTACGTTACACCTTGTTAATCGCACCGAATAAACGCCCACTACGAATCAAACCTAATCTGTCCCTTGCTCTTTAGAAAAAAACAGGATAAGGCAATAACGTTGAAACCTCGGAGACCGAGTTCCCGAAAGAAAAAATAACGATAAGTCATCCCATCAATTTTTACCAACGACCCGATGAATGTACATGATTTCTTGCCCCGCCTGAAAAAGATACTCGTCCACGGCTCGTTGTAACGGACTGACAATAAGCGACAGTCGTTGGCACGTGTGCCACGTTCGCTTATGCCAAGTCAACACCAGAATGATTATAATACATCAGAAGTAATCTATAAATCTCTGAATTGTTTCACCGCCGAAATTTTGGGAATGATAAAATGTAAAAATGGTCGTTGAACGTTTCTGAAAGTCGTATCCCTACTTTCGTGGTACAGTTAGATAAGAAAGCATTACTTTCCTAAAAATAAATTTGTTTATCAGAGACCTCGAGCCAAGTGACAGACGACGACTGGCGTTGTGTCAGTGGTGTCAGACAATAAACGGGGAGACGGTACAATGTACGCTCACGCCGAGTCCGCGTTCCCCGTCGGTAGTCGTACTTACACGCTTTCACAATATGGCGACAAAAGCGGTCATTCACCCTGGCCGGGCTCGTTCGCAGGTTGTGTAACACGGTCGAAACAATATGTAGGTCGCGTCTAGCTGTCCCGGTTTCCGCCGACACGAGACTGATTACGTCAACGAGTGTCTCGCGCCGGCTAATGCCCGAAAGAAAAAACGTTAACGGTACGCTTTAGGCAAATTAACCGTGACGCAACCCATTAGAATTTGTTCAAATTATAATTAATACGGAGCGTACATTTTTTCATTTATCATTCCTCGTCGCGTCATTGATTTCATTTTGCAAATTGACCACCGATTCGATAACACGTCACTTCGTTTCCACAATTTGTATTAAAAATTTTCTAGAGCAATTAAAATTGTTCACAAATGGAATTTCGAATATGCATTTTATTTTTTGTCTGAATGTTTTCGTATTAAGAAACATTGTTAATTAACTGAACAATTTGTGTATTACTCTGAGAAGGAAGTGAAAGTTGTATGTGAATATTATAAGTATGCCTCAGGTAATTGCGGCGATAGTTTCGAAACGCAGGGTCGGTGTAACCATCGTAAGTAGTATAAACCGTGATTGGTCAGACACGCGGACAGGTACTCTTTCGAAAATCATTACAAATCATCATGTATATATACATATATTACTATCTACTCTGAATTCTCGTATAGCTGAAACCTTTTAAATTATCGAATTTCCACATAAAGTAATATTTCATTGATCTGTTATCACGACGGAAATATACATGAAATTCTAGTTTGGCTCGGGTATGGAAATTGCGTCGCCTGGCTAGATGACAAATGCCTCTCCATTTCGGCACGTACGAGTAGTTTTCCGATTGAGAGGGATCACGGGTAACGGAGGATACGTAACGGTTGATAATAAACAGATGACCTTGCTATGCGTACGATTGATAAGAATTGTAACTCACGTATCACGGCCTCGCGCATATTTACGACTCGGCGGGGCCTTGGCGCGATTAACCAGCGACGATTATTTCTCGTAATTGCCTCGTGATTCATTTCGATTTGATTAATGACGAGCTTCCGCGCATGATTTCCATTCCTACCTGGCTCTGTCTTTTATAATTAAATTAATATCAGTGTGTCTATTGACATATTTGTATACCCGTTAATCGGTACATTTTTACCGAATAAAAATCTGAATTGATAAGCCTTATACCGTTCATTTTTATTGATTTTCATCTGGGGTTCAATAGTTCAGACAGAATTATAAGATCGTTGGAGCGATGAAATGAGGATGAATTTTTAATCCAGGAAGAGGATCATCTGTGGAAGCTTAGGAGTTTCACAGGCCGCTCTCTCCGGGGTCAACGAGTCACCCACGCCTCGATTACTCGACTTCTATCTGGAGAGCAGCAAGTTTCGAGTTGCGACATCGCCGCTGAAGAAAACGGACCGGCGGATGCCACTGGGTCAGGACCGTCTCTCATGGCACTTTCTTCGGTACGCTATGTATACTCTTACTTTTGTTCGGGCAACCGAGCGGCTCGTTTGGATCAACGACATCGGCCGTGCCTCGATCCAGGAAGATGAGACCAGTTAAACTTTCTCTGCTCGAGCGAGGCTCGTAACGAGCCGAGCTTCATTGTAAGAGTCACTTTTGTACCAGGGGTGAAATCAAACTGTTGTTTATGGCTCGCTGTCCCAACCGGGTAAATAATAGTCCTGATTTGTATCGGGGAGAGAGTTTATTTACGCCTCTTCCCTGTTTCGCTTAACGATAATCTTCTACTTATATTAGATTTATATTACGATACTCCTATTTTAACCGTCTGTACCGAAGGAATTTTTCTGCAAACATTAGGTAAATTTTTTACAGCTGTAGCGACTCGCCTGTTAAGATTTTAGTTGAAGTATAGTTCAAATACTTCTTTGTAGTCGCAGTTTTTTTATTTGATGGCTCGTGTTGCTGCGTTTCCATTGACCTGAGTTAAGCCGGTCGGCTACCCTTATTTCTACCCTTACGCTTTCTGTCTTCCGTCCCCTATTTCTTTTACTATCTCTACATTCTCTCTCCTTTTCATTTCTCCTTTTTATTTTATTTTTAAGACCTTTTCGAGGCATCGTACCCCGAGAGTCAGTCTTGACTGGACCCTCGTACGAAAAGGTTGCGATCCAGAGTTGAAATAAATGTTCACGTCAAGTAACGGACTTGATTTCTTTAACTCGACCCTATCCCACACAGCTAACATAAAATAATTTCATACACAATAAGACTTTTTTATTTTTATCTTTATATCTCAAGGAAGAACATTTGTTAAATATTAAAGCAATAATTATCTCGCTTTATAACAATCATTATAAAACAAGTAGTCATCGTGAGTCACCTCTCAAGTGCAAAGGTTAAAATTAATCAATGTATCTTATATACTTTCATTATGAGGAATTGTGTACTATGGAAATGTGGACTCATTTTGATGTAACTTTTATAAGATATCTTTTGGAGATCGACGGAATAACAGGTGGACTTTTGAAGCACGACAATCAAAATATTACACAAGTTCTAGTTCGTGTGGCAATGGAAAAAAACAAAGAGGTAATAATTATTCAAGCGGTTAGCCAAATGCAACGATACCATCGTCATTAACGTTGCAGCTAACGGTAAATATCGTCACGATGGAAAACAAACGATTTTGAAACGTAAATCGTCAGTGGAGGGTCAGACCCGATAGCCTCACCTTGAATTCCGCGAACACACGATCATAAAATTTCGCATTAAATTTCATTTACACTGTACATGTATGAACGCTTCATAAATCTTACTAGTGATTGTCCCTTATCCAAAAAATCTAAGACAAATTCCTTATTAACAGACATGAGAAATTTTGTCAACTGGAACGTTACAATCAGTCACGTAGCAGCAATCGTGTAATAAATTATAAACATTGTCGTATCACGAATATTTTCGTTCAACGATAGGAATACTTCGAATTACGAATCGTACAAATTCTGTCGCACAACGAGAGTTAAGGAGCTAAGAGTTCCAAGACTAAAGAACTACTCTTTGCGTTGGGAACTAACAATAAAAGGTAAGACACGAATTGGACGGTATGATTGTGACGACGACGATGTTAAAATTGAGAATTTGCATGATAATAAATGGGAGAGATATTGCGAATCCTCAAGTGAGAGCTAGAAAACTGTTTTATTGTGTACGAAGAATTGAATAAAGAGCCAGGGTACAACCTGAAACTTGTCTTCCTCTTGAATTCATAACTCGGGATCCTAGTATCCATACAGTCTAATAAAAGTACGTTCCTTTTAAATGTGGAATAAATTAGAGTTGGCATAAGAAGTAATTAATTTCGTATAAGATTTTATTAGATATTGTTACAAAAAACTAATAAATCATTCACTGTGTGTGTATAAATAATTCACAATCAATAATCCAATCCAACTTAACATTATTTCTCTAAAAAACCAAATCATTATGATTGAAACTGAAGTTAGTTATCAAGCCTGGAACTAAAACAACTGACAAAACGAGTGATAAATGTTCGACAAAAGGAAGAACCTGTGGAACAGTGGGTGCCTGATCACCGATATCAAAACGAAAGTTCGCATCCTCGATGCTTTTATTCCACGCTCCAACTGGATACGATCGGGTGAAAATCGGAGCAACGGAACTGGCCGTGTTAGATCTGTCGCGGAGCCGCCGACAATGTGCGGGAATAGAGATTGCCGAGTGAAAGACAGCAACGTCGGTTCGGCGAAACCGAAAGTTTCTGCCCGGCTAGTCGTTCCACTTTCCATCGTGGGCGCGTGGGCAATTGGGTCGTTCCTTTTTGTGGAACACGTCCGAGATTCGTGAGACACGTTTTTCAAACTAATTCTCGACTCCTCGCTTTGTCGGGATTACTTTCACCTGATAAGAAAATTGCAGCTGATTGTCGCGAGCGTGGCGAACAATTAAAATCGTGGATAATAGAGATTTTCGAGACGTTTAATAACAGAGATTTCGAAGTTACGGATGGAATTATAGTCTCACCGATCCGAATGTGAAGCATGGAAAGTGAAAGACCACTTCCCATTAGAATTTCCGTGTTTTTGTTGTCTGCCTCTATTATTATCCTATAAGCAATATCGCGTGCAAAATGACCAGTGGCAAATGATTCCATAGAGTTACATTGCACACGCTACTTTCGATTCGAGTCCCACGGATCGAGCGGGCAGGCCGGTGAAAGTTTTGGGAACGATTTTTGAATGGGGATTCTTCCTCGTTTTCTACACTTGTTGCCTATGAAATATTTATCTATTTGGTAACGATATTAAATGCCGATGTAACGGAATGTAACACCGTCTATATCTGATTCTGAATCGTGTTTGCATTCCCTATGAAAAAAATGGGTATTGAGTAACCGGAAGAGTTACCTTTATCGTTATTTCTTAAATCTGTTCTCAGCGACTGTTCTCAATATCCTCGTTGTATCATTATCTAAGTAGATTGCCGTTCATTTCCAATTTCCCCTTGTGTTACGCTTATCTTCGAGATCTAATGAATCTCATCTATTCATCTGAACCGTCTTGCACAACTGTGCTCGTTCAAGCTGATACTTATTATCAACAAAATGATACTTATGATTTACAAAACTATTACTTCTAGCATTGATAATGTGCAATCATTTTCTACAATGAAAACACAGTAAAGATATACAAGAATGAAATCTGACAACTTAAATAACGAAAGGAATTTCCAGTTGACTCGCGTGTCGTAACGTGTTACAGCAACCTGTTACTCAGGATGCCCTTTGCCCCTAAAAAATTTGCTGCCACTAACATGCCTGTTTTCCTACTATTTCGTGATCCAGACAATCGAACGATATGCAACAGCACGTTAGATGGAAACGACGTGGACTGGTGCAACGCGCCGTGGCTAACGACCGGCCAGGCAGATCGTTGCTCCAACCAGGAAACAAACGCGATGGAATTGCACGGTTTCTCGCGAAGAAAGTGTGTCACCCCTTAAATACGAGAGGTACAATGCCGCGGAGGCTCATTAACGTCGAGCGAACCGTGACTCAGAGAACGCCGAGCACTGATTAATGGAAAACCGATTTTATCGGTGCGATTCAACTTACACCGTAATTTCCACCTCGTCAAATAAATCATCCGATTCTTTTTATAACATCACACTTTCATTTAATAGATTCTAATAAAACATTATTTACGATTAGAATAATATTAATATTTAGTGGCATATTTTATCACTCGCAGATTGAAATATGCAAGTTCTGTACATTTACAGGTAGTTTGTACTCTCTGTAATATATTACACCTCCGGTCTGCAGGTTACTATTTTATCAGTTTCATATTTGAAACGGGATTAACCCGAAATTATCGCGAGTCTTTAATGGAATCGAGAGAGTAATGCAACTTGCAGTGCACTTTCTCCGCAGTAAAAGTAAAAGTTTCGCCGGGCGACACGGTGCACGGGCAACCGACAAACCGGTGGAATCGTATAGCTTTCTATTATTGCAAGATCGTCAACCTCGTAGGTTTTCATTACGTCGGGATATCTCCTGATTATGATCAAACCGCCATTTTACTGGGTCCAGTTTTTCCCTTATAACACTATCTCATTGTCAGTAAAATAATTTTAATATTTAATAGTAATATGCGTTTTTATGTCAGATTGATTAATTCCACGATTGACTAAGTTTTTAATTAAGTAAACTGCTCGGATGATTTTAATCATTACCTATAGGAACGTTAAATTTTATGTTGGTAAAATAGCAGTTTTTGTTCCCTAAGAAAGTCAACTGAATAAGAATGTAACTTAGACCGAAAAAAGTCAATTGAATAAGGATTTGATTTATTGGTAGACTTGGCTTCTATGGGATGAGATCATGTGAAATCGTAACAAGGTGAAGAAAGTTTTTCGCCCTATGGAAAATTCAAAGCATTTGAGAACAGAGTCGTGTTTCGGTTGAGACTGAAATGGTTCTATAAATGCCAGGGAAATGTGATTTTCGCGTAGGATTTCATGGTACGAGAAAAACGATCCATCAATATTTCAAAGAGTACGAGTTCCCAGAAAGCTGGCAAAGGATACGATAGCACGGGTCAGTTCTATTTGTGCACGATTTGCTTTTTCCGCGAAACTGGAACCGCCGAATATGTGAAATCCTTAGGAAACATCGATCACATTTTTCTAACTACAGGGTGTAAACCTACAGGTAGGCAATATTTTAGAATCTTATCCTACAGGTCAGAATAAGACAAAAATGAAGAATGACAAAATTGCGTTCAGACTTAATTAGTTATTGGCAATTAAAAATTGGGCGTTTTGGTGCCTGAATCAGGCAATCCACCTTGCATTGACAGCTGTTCGATGCATATCCATATATTGAGGCCCGTAGTTATAAGAAAATTTCAATTTTTAACCAATTTTTTAAATTATTTCTCTCGGAATCTAATGTACAGAAAAGTATTAAAACTTGGATCAATGCATGTATAAATGTAAATAATTATGTAAATGCTTTGGGTAATTGACATAATTAATGAAGGCCCAGACGCAGTTTTGTCACTCTTAATTTTCGTTTTATTTTGGGCAATAGAATATGATCCTAAAATATTGACAATCTGTAGGTATACACCCTGTATATTCAGATAGGATTACGTTTCCAGAATAATTATTAATCTAGTTTTAATGATTAATTTTATTTTCTTCGAATTTTCCTACGTATTTCAATTACTGTGAAACACAATAAAGGAACTGTTGAAGTAACGGATGATCAAGGTAATTGACGAAGCGTTTGCGGCATTGGAATGCCTTCGCGTCTGGTTCGGAATAATAAAATAAAAATTTCCGAGGTCAGTACGCAGAAACAATAAAAGAAAAATGTTTATACGCACGTTTGTCCTACCTGACCTTATTTACGCGCCGATCTTATACCAGTTGTTGTTCGTCTGCCTTCACAGAAATGTGCGACCAAAAAAAAAATCGCCCTCATAAGAAGATGCGTCGAAACGGTACACAGTGTGTTCGTAAAAAGCAGAAACGAATTGACTAATATTTAACATCGAAGATAATGTGCGTACGTTTCAAAATGAAATACGCGAGGATTATTGAAACATCGGAGAATAAAATCGAAATAGAATCACAAGAACATTCTGTCACACATTTATACAGAATACTTATATAACACGTTTATATACCATGGTATCAAGATTAACTATTTAAGAATCTTAACGCATTAAATATGCAACGATTTATTCAGATTTTATTTGCGTAATAAAGATTTAATTTTAACGTCGTAAGAGATCGAATTCAGTTGTTCTAAATTTCAACTCGGTACCAACGTTTCCGTAGTGTAGTGGTTATCACGTGTGCTTCACACGCACAAGGTCCCCGGTTCGATCCCGGGCGGAAACAATTTTTCCTTTTTCCCAAAACAACACGAAAAACAATGTAACAAACCCATCTATCCTCAAACCTGTTAATTCCACATAAAAATTTTGCATTTCGAATATAAAATGCAACAGAAATATTACCCTTTTTGTATACTGAAACAGAATCAAAGTATCGTGATGAAAATTATTACAAGAATAGTTATATAAAAAAAAAAATGGATGGACATACTTCGAGGAATAAAGTCTGCGTCGATGAAAGAAAAAGCGCAATAAAATGAATACGAAGAAGCTGGGAACGTTGGACACCTGTTCGAAGGATTCCTCGTTTTCTCGAAACGACGAGATACCATTCGCAAAATTCCGCGTAGGGCACCGTAGGTGATTCCCAGCGCGGGGGACAGTTCTTTGTGCCCGGAGAGGATGCGTTCGTGGTATGGGGCCCGTTCGAGTCGGACTATGGCAAAATGGGCTGTCTCAAGGTCGGTTAGGCGCAAGGGCAGCTTCAGTCTAGCCTGAACTCGACCGCGCCCTTCGAGGTCGTGCCATCTCGTTCCCACACGGCCGCTTCTCTCCTTTTGATCTTATTCTCCGCCCAGACTCCGGCCGTGCCTTTATTAATTGCTTGTTAACTGCTGTTAGCTCTCGCGCATTGCTCGCACCGGCTCATTTCAAATTAATTCATGCACCCGATGCCTCCCAACCTTCTCCCTTACCGGTAAACACTGGGTGCAATCAGCGTAATGGCCAGGCTTCTCAGAGAGACCGATCACACAAAACTGCCAATTCACTGTCTCTTTGTTTTAATAGTTTCCAATCCAGTTCTCCAATCATGTGTACAAGCTGAGTCTGGTAATGCAGCTTTATTTATAGATCTGTTGCGCGATAAACGTTTTTAAACAAATCTTGTGTGGTCTCTAGGTAGACGTTCAATTTAGATTTAGGGAAATCGAAAGGCAAAGGTTATAATAAACGGTAATGAGTGTTTGTGAGTCTTCTCTCAGAAGAGGGATTTTATTAGAAATTTTATTCAAAAAATTTTAATAGGAATTAAGAAATATTTTATGTCTTGAACGCGATTGGCCACCAGAATATTGGACTCAAAAATGTTTATCATGTCATAGATACTTTACGAGTTATTCGAGGTCATCGTCCAACGACGTCTACTGTATTTCGCATTGTGAAATATATTTGGTATTCAATGAATCATCGATTAATCGGTTTATTAGAATCTCGTAAGTACTTGTTAAACGTGATAGCGAACTGAAAATAACCAGGTCTCGAGGTAATCTCGTTCTCTTTAACCGTGATCCGTCCTCTATCGCGTGCCGAACGATTATGAAGCGATTCGAAGCTCTCGGGGGGTATACACCCGTGAGCTTATCTGCCCTGGCCCGACGGGCAATTAATTGAACGACAATGCTCGCCGAGCTTCTCGCACTAATTAAGTCTGACCTCTGGGATCGGTGGCGCACGGTCTTTCATCAAGGTCACTGGGAGATCCCTCTTTCCAATGAATTTCGTCGGCGTATCTCTTGCTCGTGCAGGATAACGAAGAACTGTCGAGACCCTTTTCGAAATTTCACGATATTCAATTGTTAAAAGTATTTTACATATATACAAACAATAACGGGAAAGTGAGATATGAGGATTTATTTCACATGAAAATCTTTGTTGACCGGTCATGAGTTAAATCCTGTTTCCAAACGTTGTTGACTGTCACGAGTTAATTCGTATTTGCGCTTTCATTATCTACTTCATTTTGTAAAGCCCAGGGTATCATACTAACAGAAGCAGTTCATCATACCATAGAAATATATTCAAGGTTTTATAAAAGATATGTAAGTTACTCACTAATTGTAAGATAGATTATTTCAAAAACTATAAAAATATCCAAAATTTCATCTCACTTCATTATTCATAAATCAATTTTCATGAGGTCCGGTTTAATCGTCTTACTTCCACATACAGTTACGAAATAATAGCCGGCGACGTGAGATGGCTCCTGTATAAAATTACCGGTGAACAATGTGTTAATTATTACGCGGTTGAAATTAATTGGAGCACGTGCAAAGCCGATAAGCGTTAATTTACGAAAACGCGACACGCTTTATCAAGTTTTCTCATCTCTCGTCTGGCGAGGAGCGCGCAAATCGGGCTGGGACCAAGCCGAACCGCAACCGACCCTTCCACGGCTACCGTCAAGGTCACGACCTCCACTCCGTGCAGGGAGCGATGCACGCACTATTAGGCACACGCCACGCACGTGCACGCCGCGTACGTGCAGCCTAATCTGCGGGATGCATCGCCTCGCCAGGGCTGGCTCGTGGCCACCACGTGCCACCAACGTGATCCACCGTTTACAGCAATTTCAATCGATCTACGAAAACGATTTGATTGAAACGTTCAACAAATTCTGTTCATGTCTGAGCACTTACATGTGTAGTAATAGGAAATTCGCAATTGAAGTGTGAGATGAATGTAATTGTACCGCACTTGAAGACTTCTATATTAATAAGAAGCACAACGTTCTGAGCTTGTCAACTGTTGATTACTTAATCATTATTTAATATTTAAATATTTCCTTAACCCTTTGAGCGCTGCGTTAAACGTGCGCCGTGGACTGGTCACTCTTTACGAAAATTCCTATGGGCTACGTACTTTTTAAAAGTTGAGCAGAATTTTCATTGCAGAGTATATTGATTGCAACTGAAATAAAATGTGTAGCGACCTCAAGAGCCTTCATAACCATTTATTTCATTAAGCAACACAAGCAACAAAAATTTCATTAAGCAAGATGAACAACATAACAATAGTGTGTAACAACGCATATATGGTTTCAAAGCCAAAATCGAATGGTTGTGCGAGAACCTATATATGGGTTCATAGCGCTGAAAGGGTAAATTGTAATTAATCGAGAATCTTGAATACTAGAAGTTGACTTCAAAAGCACAGCACACAGGTAAGAGAATAATATCAATCTTCTAATCAAGCTCGACGTGCAGTGAGCCCCATTAATATAGGATAATTCCATATTTCGAAATTTTCAAATTAATATAAGTATGAATTTTATAGTGATTTTAATTGAATTTAATCAATAATTATTTCTTTATATAACAATTAATTCGTAAGCCACTTTGCGAGTGCAAATGATTAAGAAAGCACGCGGTGTGTCTAGTGCGTATGAGTCAAAAATCGTACGACTGTGGCCATCACTGGTTCAACTTCCAGTGAGTCTGGAACGTGGCAGGGAGGAAGGGAAAAAAGGGCCTGGCCGCACAGAAGTAGCGGGCAGCAGGAGGGAAGAAGGGCCGCGAAGAGGAGGACAAAGAGACCGGGAGAAAGAAAGGGCCCTCGCGTTTCTCAGCTCAGCGGCCGCGAGGAGTACGTTCGCTCCGCTGCTGACGGGGTGAACGCACGGCGGTAGACGCAAAAATCCCTTCAAGGTCGGTGCATCCCTATCCGGTACGGTTGATCGTACCTCGGACCGCCCTCGGGACCCCCACCATCGAGGACGGCCGACAGTTATCCCTTCCAATCGAGTGAAATCACCCACGCGACCGGGCTGACGCGATCCAGGGACGAGCAAAACTGTACCTATGCTCCTCAGGTGAGAGCCGTGTCGCAAATCCGGGGCAGCGAACGGGCGGTACTCTTTGTCGACGAGATAAAACTTTTTATTTAGAGACAACTGACTGGTTGCTATCAGTGTTGTACATTTCTTTCCTTCGCTTCGATTTAGTATACGAAAAATACATTTTGCAACACAGGAATTCAATTATTTACAAGTAATTGACATTTGATAAGAAAATATTAGTAATATCATTTGTATGTAAGTCGTGAAAGTGCGAAATATTGTTATCATTAAGTTTAACTGTTTTTCCTCAATAAATTGTTGACTTTCGTGCAATGGTTGATAAATTTAATTATTTAATTTCACTGATGACAATAATAATGGTATCTTTCGATACTTCTGGTAGACATAGTGTTAACTAATTGCTATACTTATTGGCAAAACAGCACCCAGTGTACAGCTTAATTATTGACAATCTTTATCAATGCTCTGGGTATATGCTCGCAGCTTATTTTCATACGAGTGGTTTTTTCTGCACTCATATCTCCTCGTATACAAGTACCAGACTTATTCTGGAATTCCGTTGTTTGAGATGATATTAGCATAATATCGAAATGAACGGTCGATGCGTTTGAATAAAAGATGCACCCTTCTCGGAACAGGTAGTCACCCACGCGACCCTAGTCTATAACAAGATACGCCAGTGGTAACAGAAAATATATGGGCTTCTTCCTCGAAAATGGGACTGGCTGTTTTTCGAAGTTAGTTCAAAAACTGCTCTTCATAAACTCTGATAAACTGTTCCAAATTAGAAATGATCTGATTTGAATATAACAAATCGTATCGTCGTGATGAACTTCAAAATTATACAAATCAATCAAATTGTCAATTCCTCATATTAAAATCTCTTGCCAAGGAAATGCGAGCGATGTTCCAAAATTGCATGACATGAGTTAAGCTCGGTGAAATTGCCTGGTGCGAGGCATGTTACCACGGAAAATCGGGCGAGAAAGAAAGCGCGCGTCGAATTTATTACAGCGTGGCAGTGATTTGGGGTTCCACGAGTCAGCACGTGGCTGGTGAATTAAAAATTTTACGTATACTCGAGCCTCAAGAGGCTACTATTATAGAATCCTGTCATAATGATTGCAATTAAATAAGGATGATATCATTCTCATGATTCGAACATGTAATATCTGAATAATTGAAACCAGAAGTGACATGCAGGTTATACAATATTATGTTATGTGTACGAAAGAGAGAAATAAAATTCATGCAATTCATACCAGTTATGTATCATGGGAGACAATGGGTTAAGACAAACTAACAACGATAAGACTACAAAAGAGTTCGACGAAGATACTTTCGTTAGGTTAATTCGCGAAGAATGCAACTGCTGGCTAACGAGCAAACGCTCCTGGCTCGGTTATCCAACAATAAAAATAATTCGGCGATGAATGAGGGTAGACGGCGTTTTAAGAGGGAGGGACCCGGCCTAAGATATTTTTATTGGACGTCTGCAGTCTGGATGCGCGGCCGGCCGTTGCACCCGATGCACTCATTGCTAAATAACGTTCGTGCCAATCCGTATGGGATTCTTGCTCCCGTTTCATCGTCTTCGGACACTCCACATCGAACGGATGCATTAAGCATCGGCCCGGCTTAAGTACGACTTAAATTAAAGTCGGACAAAGGACCGTTTCCTCCGAGGAACTTTCAAAAGTTGTTAAGAACCCATGTTAGAAATAATCGAGAAATATTCTTTTGTCGTTATCAATGTCTTTCATAATAGAATTTTACCTCCCAAGTGAATTCAATTTTTAACAATACAAAATTATGTAAAAATCTTCTTTCTTTCCTCAAAAGCATTTCTAAACATGTATAAAAAATAGTTGTATATAGATCCGGGGCATATGAGACTTTAACGAATGAATGAAAAGAACAAAATTCTTATTATAAGATCTGCAGGGAATAGGATTCTTTAAAATGAATTCGTAGATAAGAGTATTATCTCGAAATGGATTTAAAAACTGGCGTGGACAGTATTTGCTGAACGGTCTCTCGAGATTCTGTAACGAAGACGGGATGCACGCCAGCTGCGGGGAATTGCAAAGTTCCTTGCACCCGGCTTTCAATGTCAGAATGCGGTTCGGTAAAGGGGTGGCTCGCGTGCAATGAAGTAGAAGAAGAAGGGATGCGGAGTTTACGTTGCATTCAATGGCACTCGGCTTGTACGGGCGCATACCAGCGTTTACGGTAGGTACTCATCGGGCCACTATTTCTGGCGGGTCAACATCAAGATGAATCGCATATGTCCCGTTTCCCTGTATTTCTATCCGCGGCCCGTGTTGTTTCAAAATCTTAAATGCCTCGCGAACGGCCTGCTGAAAATTTATACTTTTTCGCCACCGCTAATGCTCCCTCTCTGACATACATAAACACACGTCCCAGCTCCCTCCTTTCTCCATTCTCATTTCGAGCCACTATTTAAACTTTTGCCCTCGAGGGATTTTTCTGCAAATATTACACTGTTGTTATTGGTTTTATGGGGTATTTTAATGAATGACTCAATTTAACATGATTTAGAAAAATTGAACTTTATTAATCACACGCGGAAGGAAGTCCTTTCTCCTGGACACTACGGACGAGACTAAACTAAAAAGTATCTGTTAATCCTTAACACTTGGCGTTCCTTTGCAACGCAACTGCCTGGGCCTGTAAAGCATTTATTGCACCCCGGATGTCAAGGTTCGAGATAGGACTAGAAGCCCATCGGCTACAACATAAACAAGAGATAAACCCTTGCTTATGAGACCGATGGATATGCCCTAATGAGCAGATTTATTTATGCATATTTTATTGAAGATAAAATTCAACAGTTTTTATTTAATAATATTTAAAATACGCCTAGATCCCATAAAAAAATTTTTTGAAGATATAGTTGCATAAATTCAGTCAACTCCTATTCAGCGTTTGGAGAAATATCTATAAGACAAATACTTCGTCTTTTGATTTATAAGGCACATAGTATCTATTAAATAAACGTTGTGACTAAGAGAAAGAGGCGATGAAGGAGTAATAATAGAATAGTAAGATTTTACATTTTATCCGAACATCCCAATTGAGTTTGCATGATCTATACAAAACAAAAAAAAATTGGTCGTTCCGTATGGGTTCTAAAAATACTAGAAGGCCCGAGAGCGCGCGTGAATCATTCTGATCGAATGCGAACGGTTTGTAACGAGCAAGGCCAAGGCCGTGAGTGGTTTATCAATAGCTAAATTAATGTTCCCTATGCCGCATCGCCTACGTAGATTCTTATAAAAAAAGCCCCTTGTATCTGAAACCGTGTGTAGGACTATTGAAATAACAACTCCGTTGTCTTGCGATTGAGATCGAACCTGAGTAAATTTAGAATTCCAAAAATACGTTGAATCAAATACGCCGACAAAAATCGTTTGGTCAAATGTGATAAAATAATAAATGAATCACGCGATAGAGGAATAATTAAAGAGATGCAAAAAGTACACACGCAACATAACGTAACAGCCAAATGTTCCGTTTTCATTCATTAAATATTACGTTCGTGCACCGATAAAGAACTTTTTTTAACAAGAATACCGTCGAAACAAAAGCAATATTCATTTAACATCACGGGAACCGAGGAACAACGGGAAAGTAAGTTTCCGAGGAATACAGCGTTTTAAACTTTAAAGGGTGTAAACTTTTTCCCGCAGTAAAACGAGACGAGGCGCGCTCGTTATCTGGTCACGGTGTTCTTCCCGAGTTTCTTACTAGCATCCTGGAAGAGGAGACGCTCCCCTGCTGACCTTAAACCCCATCCTACGGTGAGCTGACCTTGGCACGTGCTCGTGCGATTGCCATGCAACGCGTTGCATCCCCTGACTTCTGTATACCCGTAACCCGTCCACCCGTTAAAATGATAAACAGGGAAGCAACAACGAATACTTAATAATCCACTTACAGACGTCTCGACAATTATTCTGCTTGAAATATTGAAAATGTTATCAAGTTTACATATCATTCATTTATCAAGATTTCTGTTACTTATACTTTATGTAACTCCCTTCGTTATAACTTTGTTGATAGAATATCTTACCTTCACTTTTTAAATGCGTTTAAATTGTCTGCCCGCAAAGAATTATGGTTATCGTCTGAAGGATTCGTCAGAAAAGGTGACAGGTTGGCTATAATTACTAGCGTTCATTAATAGTTGGACGATTTCATAGTATGTAAAATCTCGGCTGTTTAATAATAGTGTAGTATTTCCACCCGGCCAATAATATCGCTAATGTTAACGTTATTATAAATACGAAGAACGTGGGAAACATCAGAATTTATCTCGATATTGATTTATCAAGCTGACGTAAATAGATTGTAGTAACTATTAGAAAAACTGGTCCATTTACAAAATTGGATGTTTCTTGCTAAAATTGCTAACTGTTACAAACGATGATGCAACGATGAATCTATTAGACAAATATCGATACGTCCGGAGAATTCGCACTTTTTGCAATTAATAAAGTTGGCATAAGGGGCCTTGGATTCGTGGCCACTGAAATGAAGATGAAAATAAACGAGCGTGGCAATTAACGCAAAACTCTAAGTCCTTGCGTTTGAAAAAAGATTAATGAATCTGTGGAAAGGATTAATGGATTTACCAAGGTATTAATAGACGCGAGCCGGCTCTAACGAATCGCGAGGGGGAGGGGTTGCAAATTGAACGTGCCTCCCTCGACTCTATTTACCCTCGACATTAACAGGTTCGAGTTTCTAAATACAATCGTTCGTTTTATATTCTCGTTACTGGCGTCAATGAATCGATCGGTGTTCCAGTAATAGAACCGAGAAGGTAAATCATTCCGGGTGCTAGTAACAACGGAATTTAACGCCCCGTCATCTTCGACACTCGCGGTTAAAACGAAAAAGTCTGATCAATTTGAATAATTGCTGGCAACACTTCTGTTAAATTTATTAATGCACTTGCAATCATTTCAAGCCGTAATTAATTTATTATTTACTGTGCATTTACGGTACTAATTACAATGAAACTTCTACGCAAGGTATATAATACGTAAATTATGTACTTGCCGTTTCTTTTTAACAAATATTACGAACTGGGTGCTTTTAGTGTTAATACATGTAACACGGCTTCTTTCAGAATATTGTGAGTTATGGCATCATTGCAGCGCTTGGTGTACATAATACTTTACTGTATTTCAAATATTTACTTGACCATAAACTGTACAATGTTTGCTCGTTGGAGAAGCCTACAGACCGTATCTAAAAACTCTGCTTAATTTCAGTTTATTCTCAAGAAGCGAAGGAATAAAAATCTAGTTTCGCACACTTATAAGACAACAGTTGCTTGCTGCTTGTACGTACATGCATCATGTACCCTGATTGGTTATAAATAAATAAAACTAATCCCGCGATCAACGGTAATAGTTATTAATTTCTCGGTGAATGAACTTGAAGCAGTAAAATTAGGACATGGCATCAGAGCGTGACGAATATAGACGAGACCCATCGATCGGTGAGCCACCACCGGATGGGACACAGCCGTCCCCATTTAATAGAACGTTGGAGGTAAATCACTGCGATGACCTCCGATCAAGCAACTTGCGACGAAACGGTCGCGGTGACCCTCGCCAGCGCCGGCTCTCACCTCGTTCGAGGACAGATCGATGCCTCGAGCAGTGTCAATGTCAGCGGTAGGGCGACCGATGCGAGAGGGGTTGCACCGGCATTGCGTCATCTTGACGTCAGAAACCAACCCGGTTCTGCACCGCCGCCCCTGGATGCGCGAGCCGGCTTTATCTAACCCTCTTTCGCGGTTACACGAGCGCCACAGGCCATGTTGCCCTTTCCCGTCTACGACGTCGCCGCTCTAACAACGAGATGGCCCAACCTGTTGATCGACTACCAAAATAAACTGGAACCCTCGTTGTGGAAAACGGAGTCAAGAGCGCATCACGGATCGATGCGCGTGGGAACATCCGCTAATCTCGCTTGTGTCAACCAGACACATTTTTACCTAACCGGGTGGCAACATTTTTGGGAACCTATTGTTTTTAACTACCAACGAACAATAATTTCTGACCGTAATTCTGTTGTCGATAACTGGCCTATCAAGAAGAGTAGAAGCAGTTATTATTTAGCCGAAAACTGCATAAAATGAAATTTTGCTAATTCCGTAAATAACATTTGTTCTCCGACGATCTATAGTATCGTAGAGATAGATATCGTAATATCCAAGAATCGGTGGCTATATTAGTCTTAACATTATTGTACGTGTATCAAAGGATCCGACAAAGAGACTATAATAAATCGTGTAATTCGAAACGATGCAATGAACCATATAATAAATCACATTTAAAAATTGCATTTCGAATTGCATAAGCACGGTAAATCGGTTCTACGATTGATTCTCCCTTCATCGGGAACGTTCTAATCGTATCGTCAAGGGACTATTCATTCGTGCAAGGTCGAGTAACCAGGGTACATCGTGGAAACTCTTCCGATAATTGGCTCAGCGCATCGAATATAAAACGGAAGAGAGACGTCTTCGCCGGCGGCGTCGCGTTTGAATCAGTCGAGCAACTCGTTTATGGAAATTCAATGACACTGAAAAGAAAGTGGACGCGTCGAATAAATAATTGGCCTTGACGCTAACGATTGCCTTTTGAAAAGAGCCGACGAGGAGGTCGGGCATAGGAGACGTGACTAGCGAAACGAACTAATAGAAACTTGGCGAAAATCTTTCGTTAACCCTGTAAGGGTCGATTAATTCGTTCGTCGAATTATTAAGAGAATCTCTGTTCAAGCCGAAGGAGATTCGTCCTGAACGAGTCTACGCTCGTCTGGGAAATAAAAAACCCTGACATTGAGTACCAGCATGAGCATCCTGCGATCTCGAGTTACCCCTGTCTACTCGGATGGGTGCACCGCTTTCGGGTGGTCCACCGTTCAAAAAGAAATAAGAGTGCCACAGGGTAGGGGCCCGCAACCAAGGGTTAGCGTAACGAGTTCGCGAACGATGATTGTTATCTACTTAATAATACATTTCCCTCGTATTGCTAACAAACTACTAATAATCAGCCATTTTTCACGTTAATTTTTAATTCCGCACTTAAATCAGAGCACAGTATAAGAACATTGATAATCTTATAAGTAGGCTACGTATCCTTATCAATATTATAAGTTTTATTTTGCCTTGGATATTTTTTATTGATTTATATTATTATATATTACTGCGCCTCTTTCCATTAGTGAAAATTCGCATAAGTACAAGTACATCGACGGTCTACTTAAAAACAAAGGAGATATCTTAAAGATAGGTCAAGGTATATCCTTATGAGGTGAAGTGCATTTGTTGAACCTCACGCTTGATGGATGTACGTGATTATACGATAAGTATTTTATGACGCCGAATATGTAAGTGAAAATCATGTCAAGTAGTTTCGCCCTAGAATCCCGATTTGACGTTTTCACAACCGTCTTGGAAAGTCGAAAGCGAGAGTCTCGACCGGGTCGAACCCAATACTACCGGCCAAGGTAGTGATTGGACGTCTTCGTTTTTCGGGACACCGGGTCGGCCATCTGCCCGACATCCGAGGTCGTTGCTTGGTCTCCAAAATTTAATCTATTACAAATTGGAATACCGCTTCCCGAAGAGTATCGTTTCATCGCGTCGTATTCAACATCAAATCCATGAACATTTCTCGGATCGATTTTTTGCCCACTGAACTGGACAGACGGTAAGGTGAAACGTTCAACCGAAAGGAAAGGCAAAGAATTTCACGACGGAAACGAACAATTGGATCGGAACGTAGGAAGGAGTACTTCCGAAACGGATGCGCCGACCGATTATTATCTCGGCGGATTAAGCGTTTCATTTTTAATATAATTCGTATATTTGCTCAAGGCCCGGGCGAGGGTCACGTGAAGCACGCACGCACGCAC
>SHCU01000002.1:2217039-2248941 GCA_004307685.1 Ceratina australensis
GCAACCAAGGGTTAGCGTAACGAGTTCGCGAACGATGATTGTTATCTACTTAATAATACATTTCCCTCGTATTGCTAACAAACTACTAATAATCAGCCATTTTTCACGTTAATTTTTAATTCCGCACTTAAATCAGAGCACAGTATAAGAACATTGATAATCTTATAAGTAGGCTACGTATCCTTATCAATATTATAAGTTTTATTTTGCCTTGGATATTTTTTATTGATTTATATTATTATATATTACTGCGCCTCTTTCCATTAGTGAAAATTCGCATAAGTACAAGTACATCGACGGTCTACTTAAAAACAAAGGAGATATCTTAAAGATAGGTCAAGGTATATCCTTATGAGGTGAAGTGCATTTGTTGAACCTCACGCTTGATGGATGTACGTGATTATACGATAAGTATTTTATGACGCCGAATATGTAAGTGAAAATCATGTCAAGTAGTTTCGCCCTAGAATCCCGATTTGACGTTTTCACAACCGTCTTGGAAAGTCGAAAGCGAGAGTCTCGACCGGGTCGAACCCAATACTACCGGCCAAGGTAGTGATTGGACGTCTTCGTTTTTCGGGACACCGGGTCGGCCATCTGCCCGACATCCGAGGTCGTTGCTTGGTCTCCAAAATTTAATCTATTACAAATTGGAATACCGCTTCCCGAAGAGTATCGTTTCATCGCGTCGTATTCAACATCAAATCCATGAACATTTCTCGGATCGATTTTTTGCCCACTGAACTGGACAGACGGTAAGGTGAAACGTTCAACCGAAAGGAAAGGCAAAGAATTTCACGACGGAAACGAACAATTGGATCGGAACGTAGGAAGGAGTACTTCCGAAACGGATGCGCCGACCGATTATTATCTCGGCGGATTAAGCGTTTCATTTTTAATATAATTCGTATATTTGCTCAAGGCCCGGGCGAGGGTCACGTGAAGCACGCACGCACGCACGCACGGTCGTCAGGAAGGCAGCCGGCCAGGTGTTTCATGAACAACGCAACACGGCACAGCGCGCCGATTTTCTGGGTCGTCACGCCAGACGGACACCCCGAATCCTGCGTTTGGCACATGACCGTCGGGAACACATTTTACTGCCTCTATGTAGGTCACACGCGCCGTGCGTAAACCTATGATGTATGTAGGTACACATGTACCGTCTGATCCAGCTCTCGTGCCGATCGGCTACCCAAAAATCATCAAACGAGGCAATTATCGTTGCTCCACAAATATTTGCATTTTTAAGTATCAAACTGTTAGTCACGTTCTCGTCGAACGTAGAAGATGTATATTTTCATTGCAATATAATTTATTAAACCGTTGAACTACAATTTTTTCTAGACTTACGGCTTTGTTGTATAAATAATTTGATATTAGTAAAATAATATTTATATGTCGATGTTTGTTTTTTTATATATAAATCTGTTTTAATTTAAACTAGATCATGAAATGAATTCGTTATTCTATACTTACTTGACTTGGAAAAACTGGACGGAAGAAGAGAACGATTTCTAATACGCAAAACGCAGCATCGTTGCTCGGCAACTAGCCGCAGACTCTGCGTTTGGCGCGTGAATGGCACGTAATTAAACCTCTCTCTGATTGCCCGACCAAAATCGACGCTTTTCAGATATTGGAATTTGCCTTGACGATCGAAGTCATCTGGTTTATTTGGAAATACCGAACACGCGATGTCACGGTACAAACGATTCAACGGAACGTTCAAGCGAAATTGGAACTGATCTAATCTCGCGCTCTTCGCTATTCATTTCGGTCGAATTTACATATTTGATCAAATATTCACGCGCGAATTCAATAATGTACGCTCTGTGGCCGCTTGTACGTAATTAATAATTTCTATTGAATTAATCTAAATCAAAATTTGAATATTTAAGAGGAGACACTTGGCGTCCAGTAACGATCAGTACAGAAGTACATATGTACGCGCGTTGTAATATAGGTCATCGGTTTTACATTGGATTACAAACATCTGCGGTTACATGCGCGTACACACATAAAATCGGACAGTATTATCAGACCCCAATTACTCATGCAAGTCGGCCAGTCAAATGTATGCTTCACTAAGTGACTCTTCCTGTCGTGAATAATGCAGCAAGTTTTCATACATTCAATAATGGCTTAAAAAATGTCAAGGTACATCTTGTATTGTTCACGAACGAAACAATATTTTCAAGTTATCTTACACAATTCTCCCATCCCTTTTTTTTGGCCAAGAGGAACAGATCGATACTGAGCAGGATCCCGCTAAGGCAAGATGTTGGGCACGATTTTGATATCTCATAAAAAGCATTTCTCTGTGGCAGGTGTTATAGGAGCAACCGCTGTTGCCCGTGTCCCAATCCTACCACCTGCCCGCTTTTTTTATTCAATGTATTCCACGCGTTGTATTCACACTTTGGTCTCGCCGTTGGACAAAGCCAAAGGAGGCGAGCAGCCCTCCACGTGCCAGAAAAAACACCGGCCCCTGTTATTCTCACCACTGCCTTTTCTCCCGTTCAAACCACGTAATCCCTGATCATCATCAGAGAATAACTGTACCGTAACGCGGAGACTGATACGCGCGTTCGAACTAAAATTCGATTCTTTGAAGGTTTCAGTCATTTAAATAAGTCATTTAAATAATAAAATATAAATAGTCATTTAAATAACAAGAGCGAAAATAATGGAGACATGATTAATGAATTGAAAATTGGATAAATGAAAATTCGATATAAAAACTATATATATTGAACTATATTTTTGTACTAATACTGCTGATATTTTTATTTCCATCCGTGTTTCTATTCATATTTCCGTCAAGATTATTGTTAAATTCTCGGTAAACAATTTATTATACATTTTTAGAGCCAGTTTATTTAAAAATAGTTTCTACTAATCTCGTTTTAATAGCACGTTTCCCTGATACCACGAAGGTGTCTCAGCTCGGTTAAAAATTAATCGCTTAATGAACGTGCGGAACGGCTGCTTACTCGTTTCCCCGTTTCCTGACTTAACATAGACAAATCACTCGCCGCGGAACGATTACCCTCCATTCGCGACAATTATTTATGGCCGAGCACTGAAGCATAACAGTGAAGAAGCTGCGAGTAGCGGTGCAATTAAACGCATACATCACGCCCAAAGATTTTCATACAATAAATCTCCCCTATTTAAAGTGATCCAGGTGAGAGACCGAAGCTACAAAAATAAGTGACTTATACCCCTAAAAGAAACTAAAGGGTTGAGAATCATTCTTCCATGCCTGGCATTATCAGTCATGCAATTATTTAACTGACCGACGCAAATGCATAAGAATCCGCAGTCTGTTAATCAAAAGAAGTTAAATAAAGGAAATGCGGATAGATAAGTATCAGTTTAAGCTTTTGAGGTTGGCCTCCACCTCCGGAGACCACGAGAAACGGTAAGACGCAGGTGCGACCCCCTTTCCAAGGTCCTGCTACCTTCTGCGCCCGGACTATCTTGAGAGTGACGAAAGGAGGTGAAATCGTCCTTCGTTCAAAACGAACCACCTCGATCTCTCGCATACCAGATGATTGTCATACGAAGCAAACAGGTGATCTCCCGTTTAATGAAAAACCGATCGGTATCTTGCAGCTTGCGTAGAATATACATACAACGTTGTTCTCCATAAGCCCGTTAACATTCCTATGTGTCGTAAGATACTCGATCAGAGATTGTCATTTACGAAAATTATGACAAAGGCACTAATACATACTTTTCAGTTGTCACTTGACATTAAATGATGACTTCATAAAAAAATTGAATATATTTAAAATACATCGAAGAAAATTCATAGAAATATGATCAACTGAAAATCTTCAGAGATGGATTGAAATTCTTCGTTACTTCATGCATCGTTTGGGAAGACCAAAGTGGCCTGGTTAATTGACTTACAAAGGCGAAAGCGGCGCAAAATTAATTAAACCATTAACCCTCGTAACTAGTCAGCCAACGAATACTCTTAAAAGCTGCACCACCGAACGGGTAATTCCCAGTCAAGGGTGCTGCGCTTCACAAAGAACGAGACACGGGCTCCCCCTCTGTTTAGAATCTCTCGGCTAATTAAGATCTTGTAAATCCAAACGATCTCGAAACCGAACAGAATTTTGTCTGATTTTAATTCGCGACGTGAATCGTTAATTGAATCCCTCTTACTTCCACGCGATCTAATAATGGCGTTCTTGACACACAAACGTTCACAATGCCGGGCCCGGAAACAAGAGCAAGGAAAAAACGGGATAACGACCAGTACAAAAGCAGCTGGCCGGACAATAAGCCTACAATCGCAATATTTCCATTTAGGCGACGACAATTGGAGATACTTTGACGCGAGTCTGCGTACGTGCTCCGCGAACTTTTATTCCGATTGGACCGCTTCAATTAGCCGGTCGACGCGAAATTACCGGAATTATTAACTAATTGCGAGACCTTAGGCGGCGTTCTTGCTTGGCCACTGCTTCAGCCACGTCACCCTGACCGCCCGGAACGGTGCCAAGGTCCGCGCTGGACTAAACTTCGATATTGTATACATAGAGGCAACGTGCTCGGTCTGGCATGCAACATTAATCTAGAACGCTTCTGTAATAGACAACGCGAAGGGAGATTTTAAGACACGAATGGTCATTGTCAATATTCCAAATTGGAGACTACCTTAATTATATATACTTAGTAAATCATACTGAGTAAGTCTCGCAAAGTATTTATTGCAGGATGATGAAGTAAGCAAATGTGATTTCCAGGGCAAAAGCAAAAATTGTAAGATTTGACACCTCGATAATAAAAACAATTCAGTCACTGCACGTCTCTTTGGAAGCCACGCAAAATTTCTTTAAAAATTGTTATTGTGCAATGAATATCTTTCGAAATATTCGAAGTCATATTAGAGAATCACCTTGTCTAATAAAACGTGAACAATGTGTATGATTCATTGATTAAACTGAGGTTCATACGTATAATAGATGAGTTTGAAAATTTGTTCATTCGTACTATTAAAATGTTTCAATGACTATGGTTCACGATATGTCCTAAGAAATATGAACGAGGGTGTACTAAGAATTTGAAGCACGCGATGATGTGTCAGTTGTTCGTGAAACTGGGACGATCCAACTAATTTCGCGGATCATCGCGCTGGCTCTCCTATTTGCGATAAATTATCGTCGAGCGTGCAGCACCTGTGTCTTTACAAGACTGCGTCCTACGCGAACTTAATGCCAGTTTAACGCCAAGCCACTAGACGCCGAACCTTGACACGATTCTTCTAGTTCTCACAATTGGCGAGTAGCTTGAGGCTACTAAACCACACTGTGCATACCTATCTATCTGCATGTACACGTGAATTTAGGATTTATTCAATGAACTTAAATCCACCGTCAGTGCAACATGATAAACGATTGCTCTCGACAATTTAGTAATTGCAACGCATGATAAATGTTCGAGTTTTATGGTTACCGCACATTTCGAAAAGCTAAATGCATATGTAAAACGTATTTCCATCTGAAATGCATTTGTTTTGTTCGGAATTTTTTGCATAAAAATCCATGATTCATTTATTTGTCTTCGTCTCTTAAAAGGAACGTACATTATTTTGCGAATTGAGACAATGTGGAATATTTGTAACTCTCCTATTTCACAGAGCCGGAGAACAATACGTCGATCGCCTTGATACGTTCGCCTCACCGGAAACTGGATATTAACCCCGATTAACACTGATATTCTTGTAACCGTGCCGGTTTGACATGAATAATCTGCGGGTGACTAAGATTTCTCGCGTCTTCCTCCTTCTACCACTGATTCCTCGGATGATTTCATCGCGACCCTACGAGACCCTAAACTCATTCCCATGTTACCCTATTTAGGCTAATTCAAGCTCACGCTATCACCGCTGTGTTTCATAATGATTCATAAATGGATATTAGGAAAAAAGAGGAAACTGCTGAATTTTTACACTGCGGCTATATTGGGATCATGTGTCACGGAATTTCGAGTGGAATTTTATAATAAAAAGAATTTCACAAGAATTTTATAATAATAAGTTACGCTGAGGTCACTTTATACTGATAAGCCTTAACATTTGATATGGTAGCTCCCTTTGACATATTCCAGGACCCGTTGCCTGCGCACGAGAGCTCGTTTATGATCAAAGGAATTCCTGGGTAAGTTGCATAAGGGCATTGAAAGAGCAACTTGTCGCATGTTCCCTTGAGATTCCAGAGAAATATTTTCTTATTACAATGTTAAATGTACATTCCCGAAATAATTAGGATCTCATACAACGAAGTAGTACTAATGAATAGAATTTCGAATGTTTGCTTCGAATCACTTGGTTGGTAATTATGATAAGAATTATTATTATTACTGAATTTCAATAACTGTTCATATCCTTGCTGTGATACGTAGAACATTGCGTAACCTTCGACATATCCAGGTTATACAAGTGTCACGTGTGTCACCGGTAAAAGCTGAAACCACAACTGAGACTTCGACTCGCATATTCTCTGTCGACAAATAAATAATTAACCACTTTTTTTATAACGGTTAAAAAATTAAAATATAAAGATATTATTAACAAATTTTCTTGACACTTGACGAATCCGTATGTCAGATATTTCATCTCATAATTATTGGCAGTTAATTAACTGGTATCAAAGTGCGATACGTGTGTGTAAGTTTTAATTAAACGTACGGCAAAGTGTGAGTCGAAACGTTGTGCGATGAGAAACGCGCAAGTATAATTTGTACAAACTGTTTAAAATGATGCCGGGACCAAGTGCCTCTTTATATCCATAAACGGTGCATAATTCATCTCTCGATTGTCAAGCGGTAATCGCGACTCAATTATCCTCTACGCGGAACAGGAATACGATTCGATATCAGTTTAACGTTTCAAACAATAACTACTATTGTCAGCTTCCAGGAAAACATCAGAGTTGATCAATACCTAAAATCGCTCTACCGCGAATCGCGAGGTCTTCTCGAGATTCTTCTAAATCAAAACTAACGTTCTGCACAGATAAGATTAAATTTCAAATTCGCGTTATAATTAACGTCGAAACGTTATGAAAACACTCGGGCGTTTCTAAAGCGAAAAACAGTTCCCTGAAAAAATGATGTCCTGTTCCGTGAACGTGACAAACGGTCACCGAAATCCGGCGGATAAATCTCGGTAACGACTTTCGGTCGACAGGATGTCCGGCGGTGGAAACATATCGACGCGGGGCGTCGGTCTCTCCCGTTGGAAATGTCGCGGTTCAGAAACTCCGTATCCTGGCGAGTCCTTCCGCGAGCTACAAGGACGTCCGGGGTCAGTACGTACGCGTGGGTTGTTGCACCGGATGGGAGTCGGAGCCGATCGATGCAGCCTGCTGAGCGGGGTGCACAACCCAGCTAGCAACGACCTACCACATTTTCCAACCCCTCCAGCGCAGCAACAGGCAGCTATTTACACGGCCACGTCGAAGCGTACGCTCTCGTTGCCTGTGTGCTGCGCTAGTTTCTCCAATTCAATTAAGGCTCAACCTTTGACCCCGCGGTAGGGGCTCGACCAGAATAGAGAAATTAGACTAGATTGTTAATAAATACGTTTAAACGGTGAACACGATCACCGATACGAAAAATTGTTGCGCGAAAATGTTACCAACGATCATTTTGTTTTATTCAAACGGGAATTAAAAAGTAGAAATGTTAACTTCAATGCGAAGGACAGTGCGTACGAACACATTCGTAGAATGCGAAGGATCGTTTGTTAAGAGCGACGTTTACTACACCCACCAGGCTATTTATAGCGTTTGTCACACTCTGCTAATTAATCAATCTTCGTGTAAAACGATATTGCCACGCGATTGTCATTAATTTAAATTAACGCACAATGTGCTTTTCATTGTCTGTTAACACCGACCATTTTCATTTTAAGAAAGCCAAGCTATATATGTACATGTAAGATGTGAAATGAAAACAGAAAAACAGATCGTTTTTTGTTCACGTTAAAAATGTATTTTTATATCAGAAAATCTCTAATTAGATTAGATTGCGCGGAATTAATTAAGAATCCTGATATTAAAAAGGGAACGAACGCTCGCTGCTGGAGTCAGGACCTTCCCCTTTAATGCAACCCGCTACCCCATTTAATTTCGCGTCTTCTCAGCAGGCCGCCAGCCGGCAAAGAGCCACTCGACTTTTCGTTTCCCTAGTAAATGAATCACAGCTGAATGAAAATTTCCCAAGCCCCAAATACGAATATACCTTCGAGGAGTTAAAGGATTGCAATTTGAAATCTCTTTAAGAGATTCTCGCAATGCCGTCTCTCAATACCTTTTAAGACGAGAGAGTTTAATTAGATAATTCTGTTACTTGCAAATGGAACGATAATATTAATCATAAGAAGATATTATTCTGAGATGATGCAGCATAAAGCTTTCAGTGTTTTTTTTTTACACGTTCATTAATTTAATCGTGAGAGACTTTAGCACAATCGAAAAGAAATCTAGTTTCCATAAAGAGAATTACATTAATTCTAATATTAGAAGTGGAAAGTTGTAACAGCTCTCTTTAAATAACATAAATTCTATTTGAGAATATTCACAGAAAACGATAAGAATTGTGAACGACCCAATTTCCAATTTTTTTCTTCTGTTATTTTGTATATGATCGTGAGTCAGTAAAAAATGTGACGTGAACGGAAATTAAAACTTGCTGTATGTATACTATCGATTTCTTTTTTATTCGATTTAATTGATCGATAAGACGCCACGGTTGAAGCAGTCTTAGCGAGAATCCTTTGAGTAATTCAAGGGGTTAGTTTCATTGACGCACAAGGCTCGCGTCTTAAAAATTTTCAAGGCCGGCATGGACAAAAATATCTCGTCAGGTTCGTACGTCATTCGCAGATCTGACCTTTCGATCAACCCTTGAGAAAAGACGTACCGCGCCCCTTAAACGGCGTGCATAATTTAATCGTTACTTCCAACTGGGACGTCAATTATTTAAACATAACGCAAATTATTTTCTGACCCAAAATTATTTTAACCCGCACATGATACAAATAAGCATATTAATTTCGTTTCCAGAAACTATGTATGTACGTATGTCCAATCACGGTTTCAACCCCTCGAAAATTTCCACTTCCTATTTTCCCTAGAACTGTAGATCTCTACTATTTTTCTTTTTTTAGTTAAATCATTACTAACACCGTTGGGGTTCTTAGAAATTGCTTCGAGACCCACCAAGGGAAGTTTTGTAGATATTGGATGAAATCGTACCGCGTATCGCCTTAGGACTTTATCGCGAATCTAATTTCGCTTGACTTTTACATCCGAAAAAAGAGCCTTGATCTTTTCCTGCGTTTCATTCAATCTTCCCTCTCAAACGGCAAGCCGTTTGTCAAAGGATTCCATAAATGTAATTCTTCTGTTCGACTTTCATGATTTACCTTCGTGTCTTATTCTCCCAAACAGTTTATTTTTGCATCTGGGACATAGGAAAAATTCTTTACCGTTTCAAGAGAAGTTAAAAGAGATGTTTGGGCGGCAAGTGGCGCGTTAAGAAGCGGTGGAAAAAGACTGAATGAATAACTGCTACTTCCTCGACGAATCCATTTGGCCTTGACCCTCCGGCCTGTCACAGCCAAGTTCTCTCTCTCTCTCTCTTCACTCTTCGAATTCGCGTTGAGCTTTCCTCTTTCCCCATTTCCCACGACAAATGGTAAACTCGACTACCAAGATCAGACCCGGCTGCGACCGCTTTTATTTAGTTCCTTCGTGCTTTCCTTACTCCTTTCGCTTGGAATATTTGGTAATTAAACGTGAAACGAGAGATCCCTATTAACTAAGCGGACAAGGACGAAATAATTACCCTACGACGTCAGGCTTCCGCAGAGACCAGTTTTGATAGGATTCTAATTAAAAAAAGCTTAAGAATTCTTTTATGCGGGCTTTTAATTGGCCTGGTTTGTCCGCAATTTTCCTTACCGCACCATTCTTCCAATTTGTTTTATTAAAAATGAATTCAATGAATTGATGCATTAAAAGATTAATTGTTCTTTAACATCGTTCCTTCTCTGTTTCAAGCAAAATGAGAGTAGTATAAGATTAAAAGAATTATGACATTTTATAACGACGCGGTTTTTGGCCCGGTGAGATTCAAGTTTAGTTGATGGCTCATTTTTCTTTACTACCACGTCAGATTTCAATCTTCTGAACCCTCATAGAGAACGGGGGAAATACGTGTTTCGCCCTTGGAAAAGAAGAAACTGGACTTGGCTGAAAAGAAGACTTGGCACGTGAGTGATATTGGGAAGTCTGGAGGTCGTCAGTGAAAATGATACCTCCCCCTGTCTCCTCTTTATACCTTTGCTCACGCTTTCGGGAAGATCCCACAATTTTCAGTAGATTAACTCGACATCTATGCCGGCTCGTCTTAAACAACGTTTCCAACGCTCCGTTCGTTCTAACGAGATTAGCTCCCGATAACGTTAGATAACTTTTTCTTCCAACAGGATTAAACTTCCTTTTGAATGTCGACCAGAATTTCCTTTCTTCGCTGGTTTTTGTTTATACTCACGATTCATTCCCGTCACGTAGCTAAGTCGACTCGAAGAGAGAGCTCTTTAATTTTTATCGCGAGGTAAATTGCCGTTGCAGTTGATTTTCCCGTCACGTCACGCGGAGAGCATCGGAGCGGAGAGGGGTTGGGACGCATTTAATAATGTATTGCGAGGGTGGCTCTCCATCGGGAACATTTCGGGATGAAGGTTGATGAAGATACATCACGACGTATTTTTAGATGTATCTCGGGGGCATCGTCTCCTTGTTCGTAAAAGATAAGTCTCTTCTTTAAACCGAGGGTACGACCTTCGCTTTTCTACACTATCTTAAGCCAGTTTCGAAAACCGTTCACACGGTTGACTGATTCTTAAAGTAGATACTCTTTTCTTATCGATCAAATTGACTGCGTCCGAATTTCCTATCGCTCGGCGAGATGCTCATCGATTACCGCTTCAACCCCACGCATTTCGAGTTTTTTCAAAGGTCATTTATTCGAACAACAGACTTGTCCCTTATTCATATTTTGTTGACAAATTTTTTAAACACTTCGTTTCGCTTTATCGGTAGACAGGAACAATGCAAAATATCACTCTCTCGTTAATTAAGTGTCACCTCGTTCCGCACATTGTTTACATGCGTTACAGGAAATCGCCGGACATCAGTGTGATAAAAATTATCACGGTTTACCTATAATTACGCGGAACCGATTTTTTTATCATTCAATTTGATGCGCTTGAGGAAATTAAATGCAAACATAGATTGTATATTGCAACTGTTTAACACGTAGTTTTCCATTTGTAACACACAGTGGTAAAACGAATGTTTTCCTTTGCATGATAACCTGCGGTCTACTAATTAGCAATGATTACATTTATCAAAGCGCATGGAATAATTAATACGATGAAAAAAGACTGTAACGCCTGATAAGCCTTTAATCATTCTTCAATTTAACAGCTATATCGTTTTATAATTATTTGCTAATTCGTTTTATAACTATTAACGAAGCATTGGAACCCGCGATAGGCGTGACACGCCGCGTTTACATGAATTCACTCGTTCGGCAAGCCTAATTGCTTTCTCCGCGCATTCCGCGTCTCATGTTTCCGCAGGTCCCCACCACGTGCGGCGATCAGATCGTACGAGACGCGTAAATTGCAGAAAAGAAAGAAGCATAATATAGATTCGCGAGTGAAGGCCGCGAAGGCGGCGAAACGGCACGTGAATGACAATCGTGTGTTATCAGTCGCATGGCGCAAATAGTCGCATTAGCGTTAGGAAACGGTGCGTCAGCATCGGCAAGTTCAAGGGTACCGATCCACGTGTTCCCTCTATCTCGCCGTCGTTTCGAATTATTCAAGGAAATGAAAATTTCGAGGAAAACAAGATCGTAAACAACTATTCCACGCGCACACATAGCTACGTAACGCGGGGGCCTTGAAATTTATCTCCTCTTTAATCTTTTATTCCATTTTTTCTTACACTTCAAATTTTCTCCAAATACTGAATCACGGGTTCCAATCAAAAACTTCTCTGTATCGATACATCAAGTTAAGCGTCATAATTCTCATTCGCTGGCTGAATTTTCCGAAATTCATTACTTTCATTAATTATTTATAAATTCAGTATTTTTACGACCTTACATTTCTCAAAGTCTGAGTTACATTATATTCTATTTTTTTCGCGTTAGATTGCGTTGAAGAATTAAATGGAAAATTAGAAATTGCGATGAAACCTTTTCAATTCGACGAATCGCTTTTCGTATGAAATTAATCAAAAAAAATTCTTGAATGTACGTGGAATCAGTATAACCTCAAAGAGCTGCGTGCATTTTTTATTTTTTTGTTCAAGAATCGAATAGAAATTCCAATGAAATCGAGTTACTTTTATGTAATCAAAAGAAAATCCGTGTACGTAGTACGTGGAATCGGTACACATTTGTGGAGTTGGAGTAATGTATGTATTATCTTTAAAGTGAAACACAGATGGAAATAGAAGAGGAGTGGAAGGTCAATAGAGAATCTAATCGAGACGAATTAATGCTATATTTACACAGAAATAATTGCGCCTGTACGGGACGAGTATTACTCACCGATTAATGAATTTTTCTCGGCGAGTACGACGTATGCGTGTTCAATTATCTGTGACGAGTTAAAAGAAAATCAGAGAAACCGACGCGGCGGCGCCTAGACGTGTGAGTTTTTTCATTGATAACGATAAACGGATCGTAAACCGATATCGAATCGGTTTATCGATTCGTAAGTGAAGGGAAAAATTCAGCGAGAGTAACGGACAATAAAATGATCACAAAAGCTGTAACCAATTATCGGTTCTGACTCGAGAGTTCGTTTAGTTATGAATTCTCTGCGGAAATGAAAGCACGTTTTTTCATAATTGCTCGGATGAAGAAATAATTTACTGCTGAGACAGAAGTCTAATCACAGTAAATGACGCCTAATCACGTTTTTATCCTTTTCTCAGTGAGAAAACGACATGCACAACTCCGACAAATATTTTAAATCATAAGAATATGATAAATCACGCATTAATAAGAGTCTACCTTAACCGAAAAAAATCTTTGAATAATAATTTCAACGAGAAATGAACGTTTGAATTTGTAGAAAAATTTATTGTTAACGACGCGATTCACTATTTAGAATATTTAAAATTGTTACTCTATCTTTTATATACGAGTTGTATACTTTTTCAAACTCAAAATTTGTCGACGATAGCAGATTTCCCGGCGAGTCTACAACGTATTTCCACCGCGACGTTTCGCTTACGACACCGAGGCTGCGTCCTCTGGTCACATGTTAGCCGTGCACGTGAATCTTATTGAACGACCAACTGGTCTACGTGCGCGAGTCATGTATTATTCGCGAGCACCGAAGTATCGTAAATCGTAAGGTCAATCGTTTTCGGTGGCAACTCGTGGCATTAACAACATTACCCTAATCGCAGTCGTAACGCGTTACCTTGGCAATGAGGAAATGCATAATGTAGGACGCGTCGCGAGCGAGTCGAGGTGAGCAATTAAAATATCTATGCCACGTTTCTCAACTCAAACTACGTGTACTTCTATTTACTACAATAATGAAAAATAATTTTTGCACAACGAATTCGATTAAAATGAAAATAATTTTATTATCAATTATTACTCTATTTTATTGATAAGAATCTCTGTAAATGGCGTAGTAAAAATAGACGCTTGTATCCCGAGGGAACACGTTAAAGAAATCGGTTATCAGAGACAACGTGATGGCATCGACCGTGCGATAAGAAACTCGCCATTGTCTTTGCTACCCGTGAACTTGAGGATTCCTAACAACGCAATGCGCGCGACGAATGACAGCAAATTAGATGGCGGCAAATTGCATTCTCACGCGACGTAACGATCTCAGGATATCCTGTCATCGAGCCTGACCCTCTTCGATTACCAGTAGACTCGAGGGAAAGTAGGTCGAGGGGATCGTCATGGGCACACCCTACAGGGCGAGAGCATGAATGATACACCCACTGTTGCTTTTCAATGGATAACAACCTGTAAGTATACAGCTCGTAGCGAAACGATAAAATACGTAATTTAACTAATTGCTTTAAATTCTATTACAATTATTACTTAATAAACTTCATTCAGAGTCGATTCACCCATTTGTAGCCAATTTAATAATTACGATGTCGCACAACAACATGTAACTGATAAAAAGATACATATGTATGAGAAAGTGTCTAATCTTAATTATACGAACAGTCAAATGTTGCAACATGCACGTACACATGGATCATAATAATTAAAAAAAATTATTACATTATCGCAGAAAACAAGCTTGCGCCACTTGCACCCACTAATATACCATCTTTGACCAGCTTTATTTCGTAATTGGCAATACCCACACTAAAAACTATCTCGATATGCAACATATTATTAACGGATTTCCAGACTTTGGAATCTTCCACACGGTCTAGCAGCAATGTGACACGCTCGATTTTTTGAGGCATGCCATTAAAAACATTGATCCACAATCTCAGTCACGTGCACGCGAACTACACGCATGCTCGTGCATACGATAATACAATAATTAGTACATATAAACACGCATGCAATATAGAAGCAAGCCAATGAATTATTTTATGCTGAGATATCTTGATTGGAGCTTATCAAACGGATTCATTCTTGTATTCTAATAAATCAGAATTAATTTCAATATTACGATACTTGTTATTGTTACCGACGACTCGGTCTGATAGTGAAAAAAATTGCGAACGAAGGACAGGCGTTCGTTTTCAAGTACATTTAATCGCCGGCGTTAGCCAAGGCTGAAAAATGCGACCTTCGACCGCCGCTTTCGACTTCACCGCAAACGTATATTCGCTATCGGTCCGCGTCATCTGCGGTGGCGTTTTCTACGTTGCGACTTTCACCCTCGCGCGATGGAAAACGCCTTTCCCGATGGGACCGCGCAAGGACAAACTCATAAACGTATTAACACTGTTTTAATCTCGTCCTTAAAAGCTGTTTCATCACTTTTCGTGGTAAATTAGACGTTCACTCGTCGGTCGCCAACAGCAATTACAAACCGAATTAAATGCAAAATTAATTTATAAAAGTGTACTATAGACTACAGATATAACGATCTACTTAATAATATAAGAAATTTCTTTCACCCGTGAAAAGTTGTTCAATCATTTTTCACCATTAATTAAACTTTCCCTTATCGGTCTCGAACAGCAACTAGAAAGGCAGTCAAATGTAAACTACCGAGTTTGACGCACCGAATATGCATAAAAACGAGTATATGTACTTGAACGATAAAAGGACTTTCTTTCCGACTACTATCATTGTTATTTTGTAGTCGAATGATAAGAGCGAGACTTCAGTTTACACTCTGCAATGTTAACCACCTCTTGGAAAAACAATCAAAGTCCATGACTGACCTTCTTCAGGAGCCGATATCCCGCGGATAGGTACAAAGTAGAAGCTAACGGCCTGACCCTTGATGCCTTATCACAAGACAATAATAGCCAGCGCGATAACACGAAATATATTGTTAAACAGTAACGACCGATTAGCTGTTGTTTCCCGTGACTCGAGCAAGGCCAAATTTCGATCGTTCTTACAATCTTTGGTCGAAAACAAATGTAATCTCTGTCAACGAAACGGAAAATAAGCGAGATACATGATTCATTGTCGATTCGAGAAATTATGAGAATTCAAGTGAAATTCTTAAGAACAGAATTCGCCGGACTCGAGTTAATAGTTTCGATTTTTCATGGAAAGGATTACAATCTCAAGAGTGAAATTAAATGAGGTTTTCATGTTTTCCCGAGAAGAAGGAGGTACGGTGCCTGACCTTCCTCAGGGTGCAACGTCCTGACGATAGGAGTAAAATAAAAGTCTGATAATGGCGTGGAACGACCCCGGCCGGCGTTGCCGGCAGTGACAAGGATAATATATCGCGGTGTACCAGTACGCGTATCTACGCTTCGCGGAGTCCGAGAATTTGCCGCCGCTTTACGCGAACGGTTTATCAGTTTTGCTGTCGCGCGAGATGAGCAGTCAAGGACGTGGACCTCGTTTGAATATGAATTGCGCCAATTAGGCTCACCTTTATTCCCGGCGCGTCTGTTTGTTCGCTGATTGGTCAGGATTGCACGGCACCGTTCGCGCGGTTTAAGTCCCGAGACGGTTCAATTCTGACTCGAGGTCAGGTCAGATCTTGAAGGGTGACCGAGATCGCTCGTTCTCGCTGATAATTGAACGTCGCGATAAAGCCTCTCCTTCCCCCTTTTTTTTTACTCCATTCCCCTTTCTACTCTTCGCTGTCCAGTTTGTTGAACCCGGACCGCGATCGATAATGAATTCAATTGATGTGAGACCCGTAGAAACAATACCGATTATATATGTATCTTTTTCTAGATCATCGCGTGACAAGAGGATAGATAATAATTCATTTAATCACGAGCTAAAATATAAAAACGTTGCGGTTGAGAGATGTTGAAGCGTGTGGAAGCCGTAACAGCCGATTAAAAGCGGTGTACGAGCGTTCGGTGCGAAAACGAGAACGGATGTCTCGACTCGGGGACAAACGTTTAGCCGTTACGTCGAGTTCAGTTGCGTAACGAGATTGAGGCTTCGACACTTTTCGCGGGTAAACATTACCGTCGACGCCGAGCACATCCGTTTTCTCAAATCAATCTTCCGTGTTTGATCACGCAAAGGTCGCTGGAATTAAGCGCCTCTACGCGGTATTTTGAAACGTGTTTATCGAATTCTTTCCGCATACGTAGAACGTAGTTTGCGTAGACTCGTTAAAATATCAAGGTCCCGCCGAAGGCCTCTCCGTTTTCCGGTACACGATCCCAGAACAAACAGATTCTACAACCGTTGATGATTAAACACCTAGTGCTATCGTTAATTGGGTAGAATGATAATTTGATTAAAGACTATACTGATAGTAAGTAACTCCAGCAATGGCAGCTCTATTTTTCATAATAGTAGTATATGTACACGCAAGAATATTGCATCGACGCTCTCAGTTTATGTACAATAATTTTATGAACGATTTATTAGAATTTATTCGTTGAGCCACGCTACTCTCGTGAGTTAAATATTCGAACAGAAGGAAAGTACTTTATCCTTCATTTTGTCCCGGAGGAAATTGTGGTTTCTCGAAGCGCGATTGCCGTTCCCATCGCGGATGCATCTTAACGCTGGTGAAACGTGACACAGGACATTGCGGCCATCCCCGACAACGTTCCCTGCATAAACACGGTTCCACAGGAAGTCACGTGGCTATCTTCCCGTTCTCGTTATCGGGATCGTATCGAACGAGGATAAAATAATATAAAAATAATAAGAGCCTCAATAATTCATATGAGAAACTATTAATTCGTATCGCAAATGAATTATTAACCCTCGATCGATTATTAATTTGATGATATCAGTGAAAAGCAAACGTTGAAAATAATCTTTTTCAAATGTTAAGTAAATGTCATACGAGAAATTCATCAACCGGCGGCGAGTAAATATTTTTCAATTACCGATAAAAAGAATGTGACGTGACTAAGGTCAGCCTGATTGTCAACCGGGAGATCCGTTATGTTATAGCATAGCGATATTCGCATACAATGCGAAGCACGATTTCCAGATATCGATCGTGTCATTCTCTATTCAATTCTGTGTCCTTCGAGATCTGGACGGAGATACTGAAATATCCACCATCCAGCCAGACGTATTTCACCGCGTTCTGCCAATTACTTTATATTCGTTTATTGAAAATAATACATTTTAGAATTCTGATGCATCTCCAATTTTAAGGTGCGGAAGTTAAACAGGTATTAGAAGTCGAAATATATTTGACGATTACGGGCTTGTATACGAATCGATCTGTCTCCTACTGTTGAGACCCAACGTTTTATGCATTTGGAAATTTTACTCTAAACGCTGAAAATCCGATGATCGATGACAAGCGATCGGGGTAAGGTTTTGTAATTGAAATCAGTAAACCCCCGAGACGGTGCCGCAAGTTATGATAATAATATCCAAATTTTTGACTGTTCATCTATCGTCTGATACTAACGATGTTTTAAGCATTCGATATTCTGCAAAGTCGATGAATGCGTGACATCCGCGATCAACGATGACAAGCGAACGGGGTAAGATTTTGTAATTGAAATCAGTAAAGCGCGCGGCGATGTCGCAAGTTATGATAATGAAAAGTAGAAGGAAGCGAAAGTGCGGCGCGATCGCGGATGAATAATTAGCTCGCGTCGTCATTGAGGAAAACGGGCAGGACTTGAAGGCCGATGAAGGACACCTCTCACGCAGGTGAGAGGATAGCGGTACCCGCGACACGTCACAGCGACCTCCTGATTCCTCGATCGATTATTTCTATTTTTTTCTTTTTTTCTTTTCTCTTTCTACCGAGAAACTAGAACTAACGTCATAGACATTTTTGCGCTACCTCTGTTTCTGATCACGTAAACGCATTTCTAACTGTTCTCCTTGTCACAGACTAACTCATTAGTCTGCAGATTTGATCAGCGTATACAAAAATGAGCACAATATAGAAATATTGTATCTCGTATCAATAATTGAATGGATATTACATTTTGTACTTGAATGACAAAAGAAATTGTTGCCTGAAGTGCAGGTAAATCATTAAATCTTTAAGTTACTTTTTAAATTACAAATTACTTTTTAATAAAAAAAGTACTCCAATCGTCGATTGCGACAAACAATTGTGCATGCAATTAAGAAATGTGCAACTCTAGCTGAGAGCGTTTGAAACTGATACAGTTTTACCTTTCATGAAGATCCGCAATCGAGTCACAAGTGAGCGGAGGATTAAACAAAAAAGCAGATGATTCGTAGCGTTTGAAAGGTTCTGAGGAATGTAACCGTGAACGCGGGTTCGAAACGGTGGAAGGCCGTTGCATAGTATAAAGGCTCGGTTTCGCTCATTCACGCGTGCCGCAACCGTATAATAACGGATCCCCCCGAGAGAGTATTTATGCGAACCGACAATCGGGATTACGTAACGAGAGTGTAGAGAACTGGAATAGCGGGAACTGGTTGGTCCCTGTGCGATAATTACTCCGCGCCGGCTTTAATCGGTCGACGCACGCGTCCTTCGGGGCAAAAGTGGCCTTAAAGAGAAACCCGGGAGGGAACGATCCTTGCCGATGATGGCGTCATTATGTACACGCAGCCGAAGGTAACAAAACGATAAAGGCTTACGACGCCCGTTCCTCGGTGCGACGATTAGGTTGGAACTGACCGACAGTCCGACGCACTTGATACTCAGTAGTACTACTTACGTGCAAAATGCTTCAAGTATAAACTTGATACGGTATAATCGTTACAAATTGCACGCGTCAATAAATAAATTGCAATTAGCAATAGCAGTAAGTACACGAGTGGCCGGAGTTTTATCCTGTCCACTTAAAGAAGCAAAAAACGAGGTAACCATAAGAAACGTAGGAACTTCCGACTCCCGTTGGCAAGAAGGCTGTTTTTCTTTTATCTGAATGCGAACAAGTATTTATTGTACATAATTGACAAGGCAAATGGGAATCGGACTCGGGGATAACTTCTACTCGGAGATTTGACTAGCTGCCACCGCGCGCGTCCTTACTGCACCTGTTTATCTACCTGTGACAATCACGTTAATAGTGCCGAGCGGCGATCATTGTGCGTTAAACCAAGCGAATATCTCACCGTATCCAGGCCTGGCTGTCCCGAGCGAACAGAACGCGTGGCATTGTGTGCAACAAAAGGCCTCGTAGGACCTTCGGCCTATACAAACGAGCAGATGTCCTCCGACGACGCAAATCGTCTTCGTCCTAGTTATCCGAGCAACTGATGGGAACTTCGTGTTCACTAGATACCGTCCCAATTGCCGTCCAATTTTCAAGCGAATTGAAAGCAGCGAACTTCTTTACAGGTAACGAAATAATAATTCTTTGTAGATTTGTAAATTACATCAGTTATTATGACCGTATAAGACAAGAAATTCTTTTGTAATGTGTTCAGTTTTATCATTTACAAGTATTGCATTTCCTGTTCAATCCTCTATGTGCAATCAATCTAGTGATGAAAAGATCGTATAAAAACGAGTATTTAATTAAAACACCACGTTGTCAGAACGAAACGGAGCATTGACGTTACACGGATGTAGAATACAACGGCAACGAGCCGTCGAACGATGTGTGTAGACAAAGAAGTAGGAGGCGAGGCCTTCGTAACACGTGCGTTACTGCCTTTAACGTTATGGGGAAACATAAATAAAGTCAGGGTCGAGTGACCACGCGTCATCGTACCTCCCAGCCCTGTCCCGCCCAGTAAATGATGGTTATTCACAAACCATCAGGCGCGAAGAAAGTTTCACCGTCTACATCAGAAAATAGTCGAACACCTACATTGCTGTTTCCTTTTCTATCGCAACGAGTAAGAGCTTCACAGCCTCGATGCTATTTCTACTGAAGATGTCTCCTGACACGCTTAAAGTTATTAATCGTTTCTCCTCAAAAATTGATTACTTTCCCAAATTTAATTGAGGGAAGAGGATTGAACTAATGATAATAAGTTTAACACAAGATTGCCCAAGCAAGTCATTTTGACTGCTTCTTAGTTTCAATTAGAAAAATAATTATATTGTATATATAATGATACAATTTCTTAGAAATTTTTTTTATTGTTAATATTTACTGATAACCCGTTTCAGAACTGTAAATAATTTAAGAAAATATTAAAAATTAATTTTAAATAAATTTCTTTACGCATTAATTATTACCTCACAATGAAGTCAGTTCGACTGTTTTCGGACAATATAGGTATATAATAAGTTTCAGTCTTTCTAGTGTTAAGAAAAGATTTGATTAGTTGTCTACTATCTTTAATAGAAACAGCATTCAGTTTTTATATTGAATATTGTATACACAAGCTTTATACTTGTTGCGTATTAAATAATTGAACAAAGTCTGCAGTCCTCTCCTAATTAAACGGTCGTACGATTAAAGCGGCGTCCGCCAGCTGATGCCAGGTACATGCATCTGGCCTCATTGACGAGGGAATCGAAGCGTTTGAGGACGCCGAGCTATCGGTTGACATCCAGTCGAACGCACATACATAATGCGTTCCATTGAACGTAATCAACTAGGAAACGGTTCGCGCGAAGCCTTGGGAACCGACCTTGACTCACGTACTTAGGAAAGACGGGCCGACGTGTGTGCGCGCCGCACAGGACTCACACGTGCGCGGCGTCATGTAACCGCGAAACGAATTTCCAGAACCGCGTACATTTTATGTATATATGCGAGAGTCGCATGAATATGAATTTTTTGTCGTGTCCAGACGAAAGTGCATTCGTCGATGCGTCGTTTAAACTACTATCGATGAATTATTTATTCCATTCGCGGGTAACGTAATCTGAATAATGCGGCAAAACAACACGCCGTGTAACGCTTTGTTAATCCTACAATATTTATATTAATTGATTTAATATTCGTATTACGTAGCGCATGGAAAAAATCTGAATTATCGGTTGTTTAGGTAGATAATTAAGTAACAGTACGACTACTTCATGTTTTACTATCAATAATCGGATGTAAATTCTATAATGTGACATTGTAATATGAGATAAATCGCAGCACGAGTTCGTGGTTGAATAATACGAACTTGTTGAACGGATTCGCTTGATAATAATTCCTATCTGGATTGGGTGACGTTCAGATTACCGGAAGTCTGATGAATCCGAAATCAGAATTACTTACTATAATAATAATAGAATTATAATTTCATGTTTCACATGAAACTGGTGCATCGTAGACAATAGAATTATTTTCGTCGACACGAAGTTAAACGTCGCCGGTTCAAATATAACTGTGACTCGATGTATCGGAAGCGCATTGTCTAGAACGAGTTCCCTAATAAACTGCTTCCTCCACAGAACTTTCCTGCGCTTTCCTCTTATGACAGAACGTACACCGTCGACCTCAGTTCACGACGGTATGCGTCGTCTCCGGATTCCCTGACGTCACTAGATCTTTGCATTTGTAATGCCGCTGGAAATATCAGCTTACGTTCCCCGGAAGAGTAGGTATTTTTGCGATACGTGCCTCGAATCTCTGCGAGAGACTACCGTACACGGTTACAATTCCCGACTGAGAAAGCTAACCCAACTGTCATCGAAAATAGTCTTATGAAAATGATTTGTAATTTGAGACACGAGGATCGAAATACAAAATGTGTATAAAACGAGGGAAGACTCAATTTTTATATAACTAACCAATTATTTTGTATTATTCGATACGACACTTATTAAGGAAAATGAAATATTCAGAAAATGATAAAAGAAGAAGTTAATGAATATTAAATATAGGATGAGAATTATTAAGACATTTGTCAACTCTCATAGAAAATAATAGTCTTCGAAAAATGATGAATAATTTAAAACACAAGTATTTAATTAAAAATTTACACACAACATACGATTCTTACGTTACTCTGTACATATAGCACAGACTTGAAAGGGGCAATACAGATTTAGAAAAATATTCAGAAAGCGACATACGCGGTTCGCAAAAATGAATTGAGGCTTATTAAGGCATTTCGGTATTAACAAAGATCCTTTTGATCGCGTTTGAATGATATTCGTGCGGTGCAGATCAAAAACAGAAAGCAAGAAGGCTTTCTCTGTTCTCTACTAGGAAGTCGCGAGGGCAGATTTATCACCATCAGGTTTCGCGAAAGTAATATGTAACAATTTCCCCAGGACGCACAAAAGGTTTCGATGTCTCACCTACGCGAAAAGGATTTCACCGATTAAGGAGGGCGAAAGGTGAGGAGGAGGAGGAGGAGGAGGTAGAGTGTGCACGTTCACTTTCTCGCTTGATGGAGCAAACTGTGTCGCCTGAAAACCAGGTCGTCGGGAATATCGCAGAGAAAGTGAGAGTACGCGATCAACAAACCTCCCGTGATCCTTGATGCAGCTGCTATCTAAAACGATCCAGGGGATCGTTATCCGAGTCAATGCTGCTCGCCAGAGGGCAGCACCTCTTAGACAAGTTCAAATTAGATCTATGCTATGCTATGATCTCAATGAATTTCGTATCAAGTATATCTAAAAAATGTAACAAGTCCTCGCCAACGATGATCTGAAATTCATTAAGATATTGACATATATACATTTTAACGATATTGAGAAGGTTAAAACACCTGTTCTGAAGGTAAGTAAAGAGTATTGTAATCGTAATCGTAAATTGAATCTATCCTTGATTAGATTTTATGCAAAAGTTATTATGCTCATAATTTAGATAACGTTGATAGGATACCTTCATATTGTCATGATACTAAGTATTATATTTTGTCGAGGAATTATTTATGCAAATATCCAAAATACTAATCGTTGTAAAAGATAAATTAAGAATTCAATACGAATCATATCTATCGACCCAATTCGCAACACCGACGAGTTGTTAAGCATGGAAACTAGTTCGTCCGATTTTAAAAACAAACAGAACGATATTTCGAAACATCTTACGGGGAAACTTTTACCAAGTATCGCCGGCGAAAGCGAACGACCGTGTAATCGGCGACGAATTTCAATAGCGTATCATACTATAAACTTTCCCATACAGGAACACGAGGGTACAGAATGGCGCAAAAATGTTCTATATTAACTACAGGTAAGACCACATAATTAGTTAATTAAGAAATTCATGTCATGCAGAAAGTATTTAGTTATTATATATATATGGGTAAAAATATGTACTGATTTAATCTAACATTTTTCTCGTGCACAATTATCACTCATCGTAACCAGACAACTTAATAGATTAACACTAGATTGCCCAAGGAAGTCATTTTGACTGTCTTTCAGTATCAATTAGAAAGAAAAATTATGTATATATATAATGATACAATTGCTTAGAAATTTTAATTATTGTTAGTACTTACTAATAACCTGTTTCATAACTGTAACATAAGAAAATATTAAAAATTAATTTTAAATAAATTTCTGTACATATTAGTTATTCTTTCACAATGAAAGTCTTGCACATTTTCATCACAGAATTTTTTTACATTTTGACTGTTTTTGGACAATATAGATGTATGCTAAGTTTCAGTCTTTCTAGTGTTAATAAAGGGAAAATGTTTAAAAAAAAAAACGATCATTCAAGACTTAGAAACAGTGCCGATGAAATACGAATTTGCATTTTCGAAGGGTACTTGGAGAATGACTTTTGCAACATTCTGTACATACAGCAGCGCCTTCGACTTTCGATTTAACCGGTCGCCTCTCGCACGGTCCTCGGAGAAAAGAGACGATGTGCTCCGCTTCTACCGCGTAACTCTGTGACCTATTCACCCACTTCGAGTTTAGCTTATTCCACCATTGTCCGTAGACAGACAATGAGCCCCGAGGAATTCTCGTTGAACGCGAACCGCGACATTCTACTTTCGGCCAGCGAAAGAAGGCCGAAGGAGACATGCATCAAATCCGATTCACGTGCACTAAGTTGCATACGACTGTGTTCATTTAGAAAGTGAATTTAACTTCAAGTTGATTATCCGTACGCAAAAGAGGCTATTCTTTAGAACTTGTACGACATGCTCACATTTCCAACGTTTCACATAATATCATGACAAATTTATTCACTTTTATGAAATGATATTTTTTTATCACGAAGCAATTCTTAATTTATCTTATATTTTATCAATTTAAGAATTGGAAAACGATTAAATCGGGGCGTTAAAAGACGAAGTTAACAAATGTCGATTGGACGGTTTTCCCCGTCGGGTCACAGGAGTAACAAGTCCCGCGCTAAAAATACGTGAGACGTAGAAGGCTGACCTTTAACCTCGAAAGGCAGACGGCCTAAAGCAGGCCGCTGTATAGAACCCGTCCAAAGTGGAGTAGACAGTTCGGTGGCATACCTATATTTCGGGGTCGCGACCCACTTTACCCGTCCCGATTTCATCCCTTTCGAAGGCCACTGGAATAATGCATACACGCGATACCGATCCGAATAATTACATCTTTGATGCGTGTGCCACATTCGCTCCTCGGTTTGCATAACAGACTTCGTGCTACACGAGCATCGACCCCTCCCGTGCGTGCTTAGTCTAGCCATCGTAATTCGGTCGATTGACCCCGTTACGCTACAACCTACGCACCGCCGGACGTTCAAATTTCCAAATCGTAATGCGATCTAAGGTTTCAACGATCATATATTAAATTGCCCCATAAGTTTCTTCCCAATTTTTGGAACGAAATTAATGTACGGTCCGAAAGAAACTTATGGGATAATCCAATACGTGCAATCGCAATTTCTTTTGTTGCATTACTCACGTATCGGTTCCAATTGTTTGAAATTAATTGATTTTAATACTTTTTAGGTTTTTTAAGTGGTAGTTTCAGGGGGTGAAAAGAATGAATTTTCAATATCTGCTCTATTTCACCTTTTGTCACAAACGTAACGAGGTGCCTCCGCAGATTTCTGACGACGACGAAAGGCGAATATAGAGCACATATCGAAAATGTATTTTTTGCCTCCTGACATTTCCATTTCAAAAACGTAAAAATGCATTCAAATTAATTAATTTCAAACAATCGGATTAGACAGGTGTGTAAAGTAACAAAAGGAATAGCGAATTATCCCATAAGTTTCTTTCGGATCGTATATTAATTTCGTTTCAAAAACTGGGAAGAAACTTATGGGACAACCTAACAGAACTTTCGATTCGTTAGATCTTTTGAATAATCGAAAATGCGGTATTATAAAAATTTGTAGAACGTCAAAATTATGATATCCGTAATTACCATTGAGTTTCGTAATACATTTCACAAGTCAACTTATGAAATAGAATTAAACTAGGAAACAGAAATAGTCGTTTCGGTTCTATAAACTCAAGGCACGCGTGGCACAGCAGGGAGGCGATTAAAAACATTATTTAAGAACAGAAACATCTGTCGCGGTGACGCCAAGTCGTGAACGGTGTTTAACGTCCGAACGTCCGGCGTCGATCGTAAAAACGTCAGGCTAGAGGGGAAGTAAAAAAAAAAGGGTAAGTCGTATCGATCGGTACGAGCTATCCTGAAGGAACGCGAGGGCGTTTTTCCCTTTATGCCAGGAGACGAGCGTGGCCCTCGCGTGCCTCCTCGTGCCAGCCGCGCCGTTTACGGCTTTATGCATTTACGATTATTGACACGGGGACCTCGACTGCCGGCAATTGGGAGCGTCCGGTAGTGACAGGGTGTGGATTCGGCTTTACAACCGAGTTAACAGACCTCGAATAACCCTGGGAAAAGACGAATTTTTCGTCGCTTACTCCTTGCCGCTCTTCGAATCGTTATTCGTACATATTGCGGAATATCCGATCGTTTCCTTCAGGTACACGCCTGTGCTGTGTAAATTGAGCGGACAAACACAGTTTGTCTCGGATAGAAGCTAGTAACACCGAAAGAAACACATTCGCGAGGTATGTAGAAACAACCGAAAACCGACCTTGGAAAAGAAAAAGAGCCGAAACAACAAAGAGGATTTCACCGCGGCTATTCGTGTTCCTTACCATTTAGCGGTTTGGTTCACGTAACGTCTTCAAACATCCCGTATATATCGAACGAGCATTCTTCACGACATCGTATACTAATCGTTCTCAATGTCGTCCGTTCGTGTGTAAGGGAGATTTCGATTCCGCCTATCCTAGTTCGGACCACGAAATTCACGAGGTCGAGGAAGAAGAAGGGACGACAACGACGACGGCGACGGGGCGCACACACGCTTTGTCTCCCGGCCGACCCAGAAACCCGATTCTTTTTTCCTGCCCGCCGTTCTGCCCCTCCGTGATTGTAGGCGAGCGCACGGACCGTTTCGCATGGGCCTCGTTAGTGAAAGTTACCGCAAGTGGGGGAGAAAGTGAAAGCCGTTTCCGGGATAAGCGGTTGGGAATTATATCGAGGAGGCGGACTGATATTAATGACTGTCCTCTCCGTCAGCACGGTGAACTGTGCGATAACGCACACATTAGAATATCTGCCGCGTTGCAATGCTCGTTACGATATCGTAAAATCACGTCACGAAACGATGCGTATGCAAACGCACGCCGCAACTCAAAAGTATGTGGACACCTACTGTTTCTAGTGAGATATCATGAGAATTTTAATTTACAAAATAATAATTATTAGCTAAGCAATGCTTATTGACAAATTTTTTTAAATACTAGTATGTAATGTAGTAAAAGGATGGTGTTGCAAGTTTCATTAAATTCATTTAATTATCGTGACTTATTTAAGTTTAGTAACCTGTGCCCCTTTGTAATTTAATCTATTGGAGAAATCGAATTACAAACATAATCATTGAAATATTTATTTTAAGTACTAATCCTAGCTTATGACGTGAAATTCGATTATTACAATTGATTCGCTTTGAGTAGATGTGAAACTGGATTCTATCCCTAGCCCTTTGAGCGCTGCGTTGTCCGACGTTAAACGTGCGCCGTGGACTGGTCACTCTTTACAAAAATTTCTATGGGCTACGTACATCTTAAAAGTTGAGCTGATTTTTCATTGCAGAATATATTGATTGCAAATGAAATAAATTGTGTAGCGACCTCAAGAGCCTTAATAACCATTTATTTCATTAAGCAACACAAGCAACAAAAATGTCAACATGAACAACATAACAATAATGTGTAACAACGCACATATGGGTTCATTGCCAAAATCGAATGGTTGTACGGGAACCCATATATGGGTTCATAGCGCTCAAAGGGCTAGTTATGACAGTTTATTGTCATTCATTCTAAATGTATAATCGTCAAAGGTTGCTTCATTCTAGAGAAGTAGATCATATAATAGATCCAATAAAATTGTACCTCTTATTAAGCAATGAGCCAGGGATTTGTATGCATGTATATTTCGAGAAGGCGGACTGGTATTAATAGCTACTCGTTTACGCGAACTCCACGTCCCCCGTGATACTTGTCCACCCTCGAACATTTTATTTGTCTATTCTATCTTGTCACGGGGTACCTACACTTTATTTCAAAAACGATTTATCCGCGACTGGGGGAAATAAATCTTGTCAATAGGTACCTGATGAAGTTTGTCTCGTTGAAACGAATTTACGTAATAGAAGAAACAGTTAGATACCGAAAAGGGTGGACGGATATTAATGCGACTGCAACTGGAATGACGCAACGTTTGCATTTTGAATTATAAATGAAAGTAATAGTAATCTTCTAACTGGAATATTAAAGTACTGACGTAATAAGTGTTGTTCTTGTTTCTCTAATTGAGGTGCGAAACTCGTTTGAATTGGGAATAAAAACGTGGCTCGCGAGATCGAACGAGCGGAACGCCGTCGCGTAACAGTGAGAAGGAAAAAGTGTTTCTTTTGCTTTCCGTATCGATCTCTCCGGTTTTCGATTCGAAATTCGACCGGGGGAACGTGGAAAAGGGAAAGGGGCTTCGAAAAGTAGAACACGGCCAATGGCCGGGTGACCTCCTGACACAGATTTCTCGCTCGTCACAACGAAAGTGAAAACGGTTTACGGTGGTCCCCATACTCGCACAGATTTACGATCCCGAGTACCTGACAAACTATATTTCATCCAATTTACACCGTCGTTCATAGGTCTCGGGGCATATCGTAAAACGTATAGCTGGAATTGTTCTAAGGTTATGAATAGATAAATGAGAATTTGATATTTTCATAGGAAGTCTTCTGCGTCAAATTTTTAATCAAACAATTTTCATTTCCCTCAGGAAGTTATTTTGTAATGCACATTATTTTCCTGTATAAAAAAGAGTGCCTTAAGTTACCTACGGGAATCATAGATATTCCAATCAATGTATCATGTATCAAAACAGTTCGACAGACTTTTCTTGTGACATATTCTGTTTCATACGTGCTGTGGTATGGATGATTCATGAAACTACTTAAACGAAGCTAACGCGCTTATCCATGCACTTATAGGTACCGTGTAAAAAATAAGATACACAGTAGTTAAACACTACACCTATATTACGTGTAGGTGTGTAATTGTTCGCGTACGAACAGATACGTATTGTTTCAATCTCCTATAAGGACAATAGATGAAAGCAGTAATTGACGATAAGTACTGTTGTAGAAAACACGCATTGCTCAGAGCTAAATGCGACACTGACAGGAAACTTGTTAAATGTCAAGCAGCTTGGAGGTTCAACAAAAGAAAGAGTTGCAGCGATCATAAATACAGTTATGTCAAGGGGACAATGAAGAACGGTCCTGAGAATTTCGGTCCGTTTTTACCGGTTCCCGGATGGCGTGAAATCGGAATGCAGAAAATCGCCAACCGATACGAAGTTTTCGGTAAGAAACCGCAGATGGCCCGTCGGACCGTTCCGTGTGGTGGAAACTCGGTTTCGAAAAGTTGCCCTTGGTACCTTATGACTTTCGTAAACACCTCTAGAAAGTCTCGCTTTCTCGAAGATGAAGATGATCCTTGACGAATCATCGAGATTACCTCGACCGAACCTCGACCGAGGATAAATAACTTCGATCCTTAGAAGGCAAACGTTAAACAAACACTCGAGATCTCATTGAAACAACTTTTTTTAATGGAATTGCATTTGCACTCTAATTGAAATTAAAACACGTGTTTACCCGCACTTTTTATCAATATAATTTACTGTAACCACGAGTAAAAAACCTGTTACGATACAGAGCTCACTGATTATATTATCACAAGTTTTCATCGAAATAAAAGGAAACTGATACAGTAAGTACTCTTTTCCTTCATACTCTCGCGATGTCTCATTCTATTCTACGTTCTACGACCGACATATGTATATATACGTGGACTGTTCAATTGATCATAGGAAATCGTACGAACGACACTGGAGGAACAATTTTAGAATTGACGTTGGTCCTTGGTCAACAAAGAACTACGCGTTATTGAGCTCGGATTACCCTAACCCTGCTTATCGTACCGATATCCTTGGCTCCGTTTTTAGCCTGAAATCGCGGGCATAGGTGCACTTTGGCCTCTCTTTTACACAGACACACGTACACACGTGATTCCATGTTAAAGCCAGTATATCAACCACTTGAGTAAACGAGCACGTAACTTCGTTGTTCTAACAATAACCGCGGCGGCGCGCACACGGAAATCGAACCACCTTTGATAGTTACATATACGAATAGAATAGCGTGACATGCTTTTCCGCCTACTCGTTTCTACAATTTTACTCGAAAGATCAAGTCATCGGTAAGTCAACCATTTATCATCGCCGACCCGATTAATTTCCTTCTTTTGTTCTCTCCGTTCCAAAAAAGATTGCCTACGATTTCGTCATCAAAATATATTGAAGGACTCGCGAGTAGTACAAGCGGCTAAGCTTTCGAACGAGTTTCCTAAAGTCACGTTTAATAATAGGCTCTGGTGTGCATTCGGTCGGCCCGAATGACGACCGCTCATTCAGGAAACCGACAACTTCCGGTGTAACCGTTTAAGTAGAGTACACATACGTGTATGCCGCGGTGCAACAGGACGGATACAAAATCGGCTCGCGGCAGCCAAGGTTATTAATAACAGCTAAATAACAAGTCGACCTTCGGCGGATACATCTCGCCGTCTATGTATTTTAGCACCGAAACGGGAAAGACGACTCGAGCACTGTGAAAAATGAAATGCTCGCGATCAATTTTTCCTGACACCAAAAAGATGCTCACTCCTTCTAGCATTGAATGCAAGTGCACAAAGCAGAATTATATACCATTATAATAAATAATTATAATAATATAAATATTATTATAAATTGTAATACAGTATTTAATTAAATCGAATTGTCTCGTTTATTCTAACAGATACAACCTATTGAAGAATCTTAAAGTAACTAATAAATCATGCGTAGGTATCTTCATAATCATTTTTACTGACAAGCTTCACGTAAGAATAGACTTTGAGGTTATTCGTGATTTACGATTTATTATCTGATCGCAACTGATTTCCCTTATTCAATGTTTTCCAATTAGCTTAGAAGAATCGTAAAACCTGTGGACTTATAGCCGCGCATGTGTTTGTAAATACTTTATCGTGGTTATTGTTGCAAAGTGACGGAAATATAAGCAACGCGAGCCTGAAGTCATCGAGCGTTTTACGAGGCATTGTTGGACAAAAAGATCGTGACGGTTATAAAGCATTAGAGGTCGTCAGAGCGGTCTTAAGCAGCAGTAGGGTCACGGTTTTTATTTACAGGTAAATTCGAAGGCCGTGCCACGAACTTATGCTTTTTACGACGACGAGCCTGTAAATCTTTCATCCGCTTTCCAGGGAGGCCGAAGAAATAATCGTTCGGCAAAAAATATGACTATTCCAAATAATGTTACGCGAACAGACAATCCCACTGTCTCTTCCATGGTCTGGGAATTCTTTTAATAATTACCCATCAATCTCATAATCAACTTTTCGAGTGGCTCTGATAAGATGAAAAAATGAGGGATCAGTTGGACGTGGCGAAGAAGACGGTTCAAGGTTGCTACATTCGAAAGAAGAAGTGTATATATATATATATATATATTTTTACCACGGGACTGGTTTCTTTTAAAGAAAGAATACGGAGCAACGGAGGTCGCAAATCATGACGAGTTACCCTCCGACCTCTGGAAATCCATTACGACATTTCAGGGCCGAAAGTTTGCAGTCATTCAAGGCATAACGGTCCGCGAGACGTCGTAAATTTCGAACAGTCAAAAGGTCGGGACGCGATGTTTTCCCAGTTTCAGGTGTAGTCGATTACGAGAAGAAACTCGGTGCCGTAAACGTTTGTCGGTACCTCAGTACTTTACGACC